>PVHY01003045.1:0-114685 GCA_004024945.1 Uropsilus gracilis
CCCCACCCCCCTCCCCCACCATGCAGAGTGCTTTAGACTGGGAATTCCAGAGGTGAGACAGAGTCACAGGCTGAGGGTGCATACTCCTGGGCCCCCAGGGTTTGAGTCTGGAAGAGGCCATAGGTAAGCCTTCTAGAGCATGGAGCTCCTCTTGGGGTCTAAAGGCCCTCTCTGGCCTCTAGCTCACTCTAGGGCATTCTGTAATTTTTGTTTCATACTTTACGTTTTTTATTGAGCAATGCAGCAAAACTGTTTTGACAGTCCCAATATTTTTTATCATCTAAGATATTATATAATTACTCTTTTTACTTCAACCAAATGTTGGTGTATATTGAAAATACATTTATGGAACATAAAGTTTAAGAACATCGTTGCGTATGAGATGAAAAAATTGATTAGATGCCATCTTGCTACTAAAACTTAATGAGAGGGAGTACACAATGCATGCTGATGATACGAATAAAAATATAGATTTAAAAAAGCAAGTCAAAAGTATTACTTTAAAATTTCCTTTCTAAAATACACTGCTCGTTTCAAATTTGGAGTGAAGAGAAAACTAATGTTATGAGGAAAATTAGAGACCAAAAGACAATGTACATCATTCGTTTAAAAGCATATAATAAAGCTGGGTGTGGTGGCACATGCCTGTAATCCAAGTGCTGGGAGGCAAGAGGACTGGGATCGCTTGAGTTTGCAGGGGTTCGAGACTACCTCAGGTAACATAGCGAGACCTGGTCTTGGAAAACCAGCTGGGCCCGGTGATGGGTGCCTGTAATCCCAGCTACCTGGGAAGGTGAGGCTGGGGATCGTTTGAGTCCCCAGTTTGACTCCCCAGTGAGATTGGGACTACCCTGAGCAACATAGAGAGACCGTCTCAGGAAAAAAAAAAAAAAGAATATAAGAGGTCAAGAAAATCTTTCAATAAAAATGAATTTATGGTAATTACAAAAAATATAATTGCTACTCAACAAATTTCAACTATTTTTTTTTTTTAGACTAGGTCTCGCTATGTTGCCCAGAGTACCATGGACTCAAGTAATCCTCAGCCTCAGCTTCCCAGGTGGTTGGAATTACAGTCATGTGCCACCATGCCCAGCTAATTTTTGGGACTAGGTCTTGCTATGTTGCCCTGAGCAGGACTCGAACTGTGATCCCTAGCCCTAGCCACTTCATAAGGCTGAAGCTTACAGGCACGGGTCACCAACTGTGCCTGGCTTAAATTTCAACGTCTTGACATTGACCCCCCCCTCTTCCCACTTCTCCAATATAGAAACACCAGAGAGAGAAGGATCCATTTCAAGTGTTACTCCATTCCAAATCAATCCACCTATGATCCAAACTCTGTTTCTTTTTCTTATTATTGGCAACACTGTGCAGTGACTGTGCAGTGGGCCTTTCAAAACTATTTTTAAAAAGTCCTTGAAAATTATAAGATTTTCCTGAATTAAGAGGTAGTATTTGTGTGGTTTAGAAAATAAAAAATAGAGATGAAAACCTAATCCCTATTAATGTGGATGTATTTTTTCCTACTTAAATAGGTGTGTGGATGAATACTTATAAGCGCCCATAAAAGACTTAATACTGGGGGGTTGGATAAAAGATCTTTTTTCCCAGTTTATGTTGTGAGAGTCCCTTCTGCTCCCCCTCCCCCAGTTGTAAAAGAATCTTCAAAAACACTCTTGCAAATGGCTCCCTCTTATTCCAGTGAGAAAATGGGCCATCTTCAGTTGTTTCGCTATTGGAAGACAGATGTTCATTTTAACCAGAATTCATCTGTATGAAAATGCTAGCGGAGAGCTGTGGAGACCATTTCAGCATGTTGTGCTTTGGGGTGGCCCCCTAAGCTTGAGTGAGGCAAATAGAGCTTAGGGAGTGTGGAGTCATCTGCCCTAACAGAGACTCAAAAAGGTGGAGGACCTGGGGCTCAGGGTGGGAGTGAAGGGGATTATTTTTATGCATCATCAGGGGAAGGAGTTGGTGGGAAAGGGTTACAGGATTAGAACACTGAGCTGGGAGGCCACACCTGCAGGTCCTCAGAATTTATAACAGGAGCCTGGGAGTCATATAAATGAGTGATGCTTTGCAATGCTTTTTTCCAAGCAAGCTGCAAAAATTGGCAGGGGCCCTTCAGTGTGCTGTTGATGCGTCTGGAATTTAAATAATTTGATTCCGAGATGCCATGACAATGGGAAGCAAGGCATTACCTTGAGAGAAGGCTGGCAGAAGCAGCTGCTGCAACCATATCCACAGAAGACGCTGGGCTCGCCACCATTTTCCCTTTACTGCCTTTGCCAGAATGTCTAGCGGGCCTCTTTGCTATTGTCCTTACTCAAGGGCATTAAATTAAAAAGCAATGTAGCTGGTCATTCTTTTTGTTTTTTTCCCCCCTTTAGTCTGGGCAGTGAAGAATGGGGAAAGTGAAATAAAAACCTTGACTGAAACTGGTATGTCTCTTTAAAAAAAATGATGCTGACATTAGACCCAGCTCAGGAGAATGCATTTGAATATCAGGTGGCATTGCACTATACAGCATCCCTTGCTTCCTCTTCTTTTATATTTGTCTTTGTTGACTGAACACGTTAATATTTTTCCAAGGTATAATAGCTGGGAGGATTCAATCAGTAATAACAGGAGATCTGGGGAGCTGGGTCCTGTTATCTTTCAAATCACATGGCATTTTGCTTGTGCTTGTTGTCATTTCCATTAGGAGAAACGATAAGAAGATTTGGATTTTATTTGTTGAAATATAGTGCTCACACTACCTCTTGTCTATAGTGTTTAGTTTTTCTGAAGCACTATATTTTTAAAACCTTTTTATCCATGATGTAGCATTCTGGGACTATAAGTTATTCGCCAAGATTTCAAGTTTGCGTTTTTGACTTTCTTTCATCACCTTTTCTCCATCTCGGAAAGGAAAGTATTAGTCTCTCCTCTCCATAATCCCAATTCCCTGATTCTAATATCTTGTTTGACAATTTATCACTAATAGTAGTATTGACAAAGTTTTGGCCTCTATATTTTCAACAAAAAGGACCCTTCTTTTAAAATTAATTTTGCAAATTTAACATCTGGACTGTGCATATTCACCAATGTGAACCTATACCTGATTGCAACCATTTATGTAGCATAACATTGTCCATGTGACAGGTACGTTATGATGCTTCCTGCAAATGCCATTTCAATCTTAGAATTATAAGAAACACCTTATGATATAGCTTATTTCTTTTCTTTTTCTTTTTTTTTTTTTGAGACTAGGTCTCGCTATTTTTGCCCATGGAAACACGGGCTCACGTTGCCCGGGGTACCACAGACTCAAGCAATCCCCAGCCTCAGCTTCCCAGGTAGCTGGAATTACAGGTGCGTGCCACCACACCCAGCTGTATTTTTTTTGGAATTAGGTCTCGCTACTGGTCCCAAGTGGGACGCGAACTGCGATCCCTAGCCCCAGCTGCTTCGTAGGCTGAAGCTTACAGGCACAAGCCACCGTGCCCGGCCTTGAGATAGCTTATTTCTGCTACAGAATTATGGTGTGCACAGTCAAGAAGGGATAATGAGTGGATAACAATTCGTCAACATACCTAAACCCAGTCTTCCTCCTGGATTCATGAATTGAGAGTCAAACCTTTGGACGTTAAGGCAGTGACCAATGGGCAAAGATAAATTCAGCAGTGCTGTGGCCTCACTTCCATAAAAACTGTCGCCAAAGTGGTCTTGAGTTCACACTGAAGTCTCCTGATTGACTTGTAGGTCTCTTGCTGCAGAGTTAAGATTATAACTGGCCAGCCCCAGGCCATTATTCCTCCTGGCTAGTAATTGCTTCATTTGTAGCTGTCATTCCTGAATCAAATGACCCCATCGGTGTCCAGGAGAACCTAATGGACTCAGAAAACATTTCAGTTGAATCTTTATTATAACATCTTCAGTAAGGCTGTTTGGCCGTAAGAAGATTCCTCCAATCTTCTAGTCTATATGAGCTGGGACAGGGAAAGAATTAGGAAGCATGAGAATGGATTTTCTTTTCTTTCTTGCTCTTGCTGGGATGGTGAACACAACCTTTTAAAACGCCCATTTTCATTCACCATTGGGAATTCCTCATGGAATGAAAAAAAAAAAAAAAAGAAAATCAGTTCTAAGCCAGGATAGCCTCATACAATCATCTAGAGTTATGCCTGTTACAATTCTAAAGTGTTTCTCTAAGAAAATAAAATCATCTTTCACTAGTGTCTCTTCAGTCTGTTCTCTATTCCCAGGGGCCATTGACTCTGTGTTTCCTACAACACACACACACACACACACACAAACACACACACACACACACACACACACACACACACACCCTACCTCCTCTTGGTGCTGTTTCTCTAGAAAACTCCAATCAGTTGGGCCTAGGTTATGTGAAAATTCACATGTATGCCTTAATCAATTCTGGGGAATTATTGATCACTCTACCATGGGATACTCATCTATATGGTGAAATTCCTCGTTCCAGTTTCCATTTTTCTTAAACTAAGTGTGGTAATTTTCTTAACTCTATTGGCTCACTAATTCCTTACTTAGTTGTCTGACTGCTTAACCCGTTCATGGAGTTTAATTTCAGTTCTTGTTTTTCTCTTGAGAAAAACAAAAATCTTTCTGTTTCCTGTTCAAATCTACTCTTAAAGAATGTCTCTCTCTGTGTTATTTTCTGACATTTGCTCACCGGAAGAGCATTGTTGTTCTCCAGTACCAGGTGCTTCATTTATTCGGTGTATCTGTTACTTTAAGCTCACTTGAGTGAAGCTTTATTTATCAGTCTGATAGAACTCTTCAAATTCTGCATGTGAACTTGTCCTTTTAAATAAAGTTGGTGTTTTTAGTGAGACAGAGGGCATCACTGACCACTGTAAATTTTGATGATGCTATCCTGGGCTACACATTTATTACATATCCAGAATCTATACAAACAACAAGTCTGAAGCTTTCATTTCTCAGGGGAAACATTTGTTCTCTCTCATGCAGTCCAAGCGGAGATCACAGACTTCCTTGACATCAGTGTGTGAAACTTCCTTGACATCAGTGTGTGAAACATCAGTGATCTTTTTCACTGCAGTCAGGTTCTGCTATCTCTGCTTTTGTTAGTTTTCTTGCTTCCCCACAACCTCTTCTTCCTACAGGGAGCCAGGTTGTAATGACCAGCAGCTCCCTCAGGACAAGCTGATGTCTTCATCTTATTGACTTCTGGAACTAACATTTTCCCTTTCTTTCCTGCAGCTTAACTTTGCATTTGATCTACCTTATTTGGCACACACAGGTGTTGTAGGTTATCTAGGCCACCATCTTGCCCAAACTGAACATTCTCTATTTTCGATTTTGCTTTGTCTTTGTGTCCACCTGGGGTTGACTGCCCTCAAGGTGCCCTGTTCGCTAGTCCTGGATTTGCTCATTTGCTTGTAGTTTTGTTATACACCACCATGGCCACGGGTAAGATCCGAAACTCACACTCTTTCCTAATGACTCCAGGTTCCCAGGAGTTAAGACCAACTATTTTGTTTTCAATCACCTGGTAATAGAGGAAACATTTTGTCTATATTTATTTATTTGTTTTTGTTTTTGTTTTTTGTTTTTTTTTTGAGACCAGGTCTTGCTATTTTTGCCCATGGAACCGCAGGCTCACGTTGCCCGGGGTACCACGGACTCCCGCAATCCCCAGCCTCAACTTCCCAGGTAGCTGGGATTACAGGCGTGCACCACCACACCCAGATATTTTTGGGGACTAGGTCTCGCTGTGTTGCCCTGAGCAGGACTTGAACCGTGATCCCTAGCCCTAGCCGCTTCATAGGCTGAAGCTTACAGGCACGAGCCACCGCGCCGGGCTCATTTTGTCTATATTTAAATGAATTTTTCTTTTTTCAGTGGTTCCTATTCCCTGGTCACACCGAGCACATAAAATTTTAGACAATATAACAAATTGCATTGAAGAAATTCTGTGAATTCCAGTGCAGTTTCTTCAACAAAAAGTAATGCCCCGATGGTGACAAAATCCCTAATAGAATTAATTTATTAGTAGTTACATAATACAGTCATCATTATTAGTGCTTGCTAAGTTAGGTGAGCTAGCTTTGAATATATCCTTAACCTGTTGACTTCTCTCCATCCTCTTGCAAATATGCTAGTCAGAGCTACCATGGTTTCTCACCTGGAAGACTTCCCACCTGGTCTCGCTCTAGTGCTAAACACACTCTCAGTCAGGTCTTCTATTAAAACACTCATCACAGTAGTAAGTCACTCTCCTGCTTTATAGATCCCACAAGCTTACATTTGCAGTTAGACTAAAATATGAGTTTATCTTCAGACCTACAAAATGCTGCAAGAGCTAGCCTGATGGAACACATTTCTCTCCAGTTATTCTGAATTTCTTGGTCCTTTGACCTTACCAAGTATGCTCTGTCTTAAGACCTTTGCACTCGCCTGTTCCCTCTTTCCCCACATGTCTGTATGGCTGGATCCTTCCTAGCATTCCAACACTAGCTCAAAGTTACTTCCTCACCAAGGTCTTCCTGGGACCACTGAAACTGGGTGCCCCTCCCCCACCTTTGGGTTGTGGCAGTTAAAAACTGCTGAAGGAAGCAGCTGAAAGAGAACTGGCAGGAGAAGGAGACACGTGAAGCTGACAAGTTTTTGGCACCTGGAGAAAGACGGGGGAGCAGAGAGAAGAGAATGGCAGGTGGGTAATGAGGACCCCTAGTGACCAGGCTGGGCAGAAGCCCCCTAGTAGAGTGAGCTGGTGGTGGCGAGGAGTCATGGTGGCCAGCGGAAGAGTGGCCAGCGTGGAGAGTGATACCGCAGCAAGGTGGCCTGGAAAGCTGGTACCTGGCGAAGGCCAGGAATTTGGAAAGCTGATTTGTACATCAACATTATGGAAGAAGTTTGAAACACCTTGAAGAAGTGGAGCAGCTTGGGATACTGGAGAGAGGAAGAAAAGAGAAGATGCCAGAGAAAGACTGGACTTTGCAGTGTGCCAACCTCTGAGGTTTGGAGGGGCAAAGGGCCACCCTCTTGGATCTTTGGGACTGAGAATGGTGACTGGGATAAGATAACTGCCACTTGTGGCTTTAAGGACTTTTTGTTTTCCCCTGTTAATATTTCCTTGTAAATAAAATCCCTTGTTAAACTGCATTATGAGTGGCAACTGCTACACGTGGGTGATACAGATCTGGGGCTTGTAAGCTGGAGGCTTTCCCCTCCTTTTCGACCCAATTTCACCACCACAAACCTCCCTCCAAAATGAAAACTTACCCCTTCATTCTTTGATTTCTATCACATCGTCCCATTTCATTTTCTTTATTTCATTGATCACTCTCTGAACTAAGCTTGCTCCTTTGGCTGTGTATATTTTCTCTTTCCTCTCACTAGAATGTAAGGGTCATAGTAGCAGACATAGTAGCAGGTCTGTCTTATTCACCCCTGTATTTCTTTTTTATTTATTTATTTATTTTATTGATTTGTCACAATTGTGCATTAATTGATCCCTCCTCCTCCCTCCATATCCCCCCTCTGTATCTCCCTTCCTCCTCCCTCCATATCCCTGCCTCTATATCCCCCCTTCAGTCACTCCTCCCATTTTTCTTCAAATTGTTGTTTGGTTAAGTTGATGTTTAATTGTTGGTTGTTTGGTCTGTTGTTCTCTTCCGATATCTGGTAAATGTGTGTGTGGTTTTTGTTTTTTTTGTTTTTTTATTTTTTACCCCGGGGCTTTTCCACTTCACTAACATTTGTTAACTATCCTGATCTTTTGTGCTCTTCACCTCCCCTGCCTTCTTCTCCCTCCTCCTCTCTCGCTCCATGGTTCAGTCCCATTGGTTGTTTTCATTTTTTTCTTATTTGTTTGATTTTCCCTATATCCCTCATATAAGTGAGACCATCCTGTACTTCTCTTTTTCTTTTTGACTTATTTCTGCTAATATGAGTCTTTCTAGTTCCATCCAGGTTGCTGCAAATGACGTTTGTCCTCCTTGATGGATGCGTAATATTCCATTGTGTATATGTACCACATTTTTTTTAGCCAATCATCTGTTTGGGGGCATTTGGTTTGTTTCCAATTCTTTGCAACTGTAAACAGGGCTGCAACAAACCACCCCTGTATTTCTATTGCCAAGAACAGTGCTTATCACGTAGGAGAAATCCATGGATGTTTATTGAGTGGAAGTATGCACGCCTGAATGCCAGGAGCTGTACTAATTGATTTATGTGGATTACCCATTTTTGCAAAAACACAGAAGGAAGTGCCATTATCCCCATTTTGCAGATGAGAAGATTGATGAGAACTGGACTGTCATGTAAACAATCCTTGTCGCCAATTATGGGATCACATCAGGTTCACCCATCTTTATTGGTTTTAGCAGTTACACAGACACCCCAGGCAGGGCAGGGCCAGGGTCAGGGGGCATTGGGGGGCAGGCAAGCCCACCATACCCCAGTAATCTTCACACCTTTTCTCTGCCCTATCTCGTATTCCTCTTCTGATCATGCTGTCACATGCTCTATGTGCCCCTTTATCTCCTTGCTCCTAGGTCCAGGTGTACACACTTACACATGAGCACATCCACTAAACCAGACAAACATGGGGAAGCTACAGTACCCCAGGTGCTGCTTATACAGGCTGATGAAGGAAAAAGCCTGATCAACACCATTTACCCTACATGGATCCACACCCATTTGTTTCTAAAACTGCCTTCTCTCTTATATCCCCTCTCTTTTTGTCAGGTAACATAAAATGTAATTTTAAAATCCTGGTTGGTAAATGGAAAAATTAACATTTTTTTGAGAAGGAGTTGACTGTATTAGGAATTTTTTTTGAGACTAGATCTTGTTTTGTTTTGTTTTGTTTTGTTTTTTTCTGCCTGTGGAACCACAGGTTCACATTGCCTGGGTTACCACAGACTCAAGCAATCCCCAGTCTCAGTTTCCCAGGTAGCTGGGATTACAGGTGCGCACCACCACACCCAGCTATATTTTTTTGGAACTAGGTCTCGCTACGTGCCCCCGACGGGACTTGAATGGTAATCCCTGGCCCTGGCCACGGCTTCCTAGGCTGCTGTTTACAGGCATGCATCACCATGCCCAACCTCTGTATTAGGATTTTAATACAGCCCTTTGTCCTTAAAATAAATGGAAATGCAATTTCCAAATGTCAGAGAAAACATGTTGCTGGGTTATATCAGAGGAAGTTTATTAGAGATAAATAATCGAAGCTAAAGGTAATGCGATGGGTTTGGAAGTAGACAACTTGAGTTAATCAAAGTCCAGGCTTTACCTCCAGTCTCAGTTTCCTCTTTTGTGAAACGGATGGAAATATCTACTGCAGAGGGTAAGAACTGTGAAATGCCAGCAAGGTGCTCATGCATGGAAAATGCTTGATAAGAGGCATGTTTAATAACAATGGTGATAATAAAAATGCTGCTAAGAATCAGAACTTTATTGCTGGAAATTTATGGAAAAGGCTGTAAGACATTTTGTTGACTGGATAAGAAGCTGAACTGGATAATTTCAAAAGTTGTTCTCAGCTTTAAGAATGTATTATTTTAATCAAAGCTTTTCACACCCTCAGTGGAATAGAACCATTAAAAAATTTTTTATTATCCCCTAGGGACTGACACTTTTATCAAAAGGCATACAAAATAAAAGTGCAGCTTTTTTATCAGTGGATTCAACAGGCATTAATTCTTTCATATTGCTATAAAAATTTCTGTGGTTAAATTAATTATAGTTTATTATGTAACAAATTGCCCCCAAATTCAGGAACTCCAAACCACAATTATGATTCTTATGTAATATCTGTGGTTCAGAAATTCAGGAGTTAAGCTGGGCACAGTGGCATGTGCCTGTAAACGGCAGCCCATGGAGCACAACTGGGACTGGGGGTCTCAGTTCGAGTCCTGCCCAGGGCAACATAGTGAGATCTAGTTCCAAAAAAATAGCTGGGTGTGGTGGTGCATGCCTGTAATCTTAGCTACCTGGGAAGCTGAAACTGGGGATTGCTTGAGTCTGTAGTACCCCAGGCAATGTGAGCCTGCAGTTCCACGGGCAAAAATAGCAAGACCTAGTCTCAAAAAAAAAAAAAAAAAAAAGAAATTAAGGAGTAGCTTAGGTAACTCTGGCTAAGAGTTTTCATGGGGAGATGGTCAAGGTGTAGGCCAAGGCTGCAGTCAGCCCAAGACGTGATTGGGTTGGAGGCTCTGCTTCGAGAATGGCTCAATCCTGTGATTGGCAAATGAGCACTGACTGTTAGCAAGAGACCTGGAGAACTCTCTACTACATAGAGCTGTCTGGGTATCTTCATAGCAGGGCAGCTGGTTTTCTCTAGAGCAGATGAGCCAAGAGAGACAGCAGAATAGAAGTCATAATGTTAACATGAGGATGAGTAGCTATGCCCTGTCATCTCTGCAATAGGTCATTGGCTAGACTGGTTAGTCCTATATGGTATGGGCAGAAACTCACTGGGCACTGTGGGGTGTGAAGCCTGGAGGTAAGAATCATTGTATGCATCTTGAAGACTAGCTAAAACTAGCTCTTACTCTCAATTTTTCCACTTACCTGTCTGTAAATCAAACGTTGAGTAGAAAATTCCCAGGAATAATCTATAATCAGTTCCTCATTGTATGAACAAGGAAACTGGTGTCTCCCAAAGACTTACCCCCTAGTTAGTGGCCAATTTCCTATTTCCAGTTCAGTGTTCTTCAGAAACAGGGCAAGAAGAAAAAGACTTTTTAACTTTAACTTGACACAAACATCTGCTGCTTTTTATTCTGAAGCAGACTCTAAGCAGTTTACATTAGCAATTGCCTTTAACTTGAAGTAGACACACACCTATGCCTGCTATTTTCTTTAGGAAGCAGGCTACAAACTGTTTATTAGCATTTTTACTGACTACTTATGGATATGTAAAAGCTAGCCAGCTACTTCTCAGCTCCAAAACTGCAGAAGAAAAAAAACTTAAAAATTATAGTTTATACTAGTTTGCCTCAATTTACCCTCTTTTAAACTCTAGTGGGTTCTTTCCACCATCCCTAGCCTTTTTAACTAAAATACCAAGTCAAAGCAAGATTATCAGTGCAGACTAATTTATTTCTAACAAAGTGATTTCTTAATTACTACAAAAAAGTAAGTAAAACTCAGATTATTTTAACATTGTCTAAAACCTTTTTCAACATTGTCTAAAGTCTTTTCTCAGATTGTCTAAAAATTCTCAGTCTCTCAGTCCTGATCATCTCACTAATGTCAGCCAGTCAGAGTTCATCTCTACATGTTTAAAAACATCTTTCTTTGACATGCTTCTTTGGCATCCTTCAGTTCCTCCATGCCATCTTCTTGTCGTCTAGGTAAAAAAATCTTCAAGGTACCGGACCCAGCAAAGTTCACTTTCTTTTCAGGCCTAACTTTCACATGGCCTCTTCCAGACACAAGTCAAATTCAGCAAAACAAACTCCAACACGGAGTTCAAATCTGCGAACTTCTTAACTGCCATTAGCACATACGTGGCTAGTCCAGGCCAGCTAAGGGCTGCAGGCCCCAGGTGGCCACATGTCCAAGCTCACGTGGTTTACATCTCCATCCTACAAAATGGCCAAAACCAAACCTATATCTCAATCTCCATTCCCATGTTTCTCTCTTGTTTCTTTCTCTTTGTTTCTAAACTTTATATATTTTTTTCTATTTTCCCACCTTCCAAGAACAGCTCCTGAATTATTACATTACAAAAAAAAAAACCCAAAAAACTGTTTCACTTCTTCTTACCCCCTGCATCTCCCTAAAAAAAAAATTCTAACCAAGCCCATTCTCACATTTTAGCATACCTTCCTTAAAATCTGCAATCTTAAACAAGAGACAATGACACCCAGGGTGGGTAGCACACCCTATCACTTTCACATGACCTTGCCATCTATTTTACCTACTATATGTCCCATTTACCTTGAGCTACTCATTAAGTAATGAAGATGAATAGATAAGATCTGAAGGCTACTGTGGATTTTCTTAGGATCACCACGAGGTCATCTTAAAGGTGGTCATTGGATAGGGTAATTCAGTGAGCCCAGTTCAAAAGCTTCACAACGTGACAATGGAAATTGACTTTATTTAGCTTCAAAGATTCTATTAAGTCAGAGAAATGATGATTTTCTGGGAGAATTAATACATATCCATTGGCAGAGAATGCAAGTGACTTTAATGCTTTGAAATTTCTTTTGATTCAGTTCTTAGATCCACATACAAAACATTTTAGCTTAGATTCATGGTTCTATCAGGCACACTTTTCAGAGCCAGATGATTAAATCTTGATCCTAATTACAAAGGAAATGAAGAATTTACAGTACGCTCATCTTATAAGGTTGAAAAATAAAATGATTAGAAATTGGCATTATGTGAACTCTCCTAAAAACTACTCACTTTGTGTGTGTGTGGAAGGGGGGGAAATTGCTTCCTTGGACACATTCTTTATTTCTTAGCTCAAAAGTACAGTAAAATCATCACAAACAGTACTTTACCACTGAATTTTAAATGATATTTTTCTTTCTCTTGTACATCTTCCAAGTAAACTGAAAGCCCAAAGTAAGAAGATGTCAAGATTACTGAGTTAATTTTTTGAAAAATTTGTAAACAATTTCAAAAGCATAGAGCAGTTGCCAGGCATTGTGGTGCATGCCTGAAATCCCAGTACTGGGAGGCTGAGGCCATGAATCTCTTCAATCCGTGGGTTCGAGACTACCTTAGCAACATAGCAAGACCTGGTCTTGAAAAAGCAGCTGGGTGTGTTGGTGGGCATCTGTAATCCCAGCTACCTGGGAGGCTGAGGTTGGGGATTGCTTGAGTCTGAGGGTTCGGGACTATCCCGGGCAACATAGTGAGACCTACTCTCAAAAAAAAAAAATGTTGCAAGAATGAAAATAGCACACCTGTACATACTTTACCTGGATTTGCCTGTTAACATTTTTACTCATTTACTTTCACTTCCATTCTCTCTCTCCACACACATATAAACACACACAATTATTTTTCAGTGATTTGAAAATAAGTTAAATGGTATGATCTTTTACTTCTAAATGTTTCAGTGTGTGTTTATTTCCTAGTAATAGGAATCCTTCTCTTATATAACTATAGTGCAGTGCATAAACCCATCAATCTAACATTTGTACCATACTTTGAATGACTCAATCTGCCCATTCTTTTTCAATGTTATCAGTTGATCCAGTGATAGCATTTTAAAACTTTTAAAATTATTATTTGCTTTAATTTCTTACAACCTCAGTCATCGATTATTAAAATGCCTTCCCCTCCCCCTAACTCCCCCTATGTTCACTCTGACTCCTCTCTCTTTGATGTTTGTTGATCCTCTGTAAGTTCTCTGTAAGTTCACTGGTCTCTCTTTTTTCTTTTTTCCTGTGGCAATGTCCTTTTGCTGGGTGCGGAACTGTGTTCCTGGGACAGTAAATATGCTGGTAGGTTTTCAGTCTTAACTTTGTATTGGCAGCCAGTCTGTGCTAACTTGAGGTCACTCATAGTCCATTCTGTGCTTTTTTGCTGTCTCTTCAATTTTTTGCTCTGACCTCTGGTTTAGGGGAGGCTCATTCCCAGCCATTGTCAGCAAAGAAGTTACTTGTTGTTGAGAGGCATCTGCTGATGGCCTTTGCAGGTCATTTTCTCTCCCTTAGTTTGCCATTTTGCTGTGAAGCTGATGCCCTAGCTCTGTGACCTTCCTCTCCTAGGGATGGGGAGGGGTGCCTTGAACTCTTAGATGGTGAATCAGTCTGGAATTATGCCCCATCTGTTCCTGGTGAGGCCGTAGGATTGATACTGTGATAAGACATCACCATGGTCACTTTTCTGTCCATTATGCTTTGGCTTTCTCGATCTTTCTTCTCTTGCATCCACCTCAGATGTGTGAGCAGGCTCTTTACCTGGTCCCTCACCCATTCTATGCCAGTGTTTGTATTCTTTATTTCTTCTTATTCCTCCAGGGGTCTAAGTGGAGTGGAGTTGATTGAGGGTACTACCCCCCCCCCCCATTGTCTCCTTTTTAAGATTGCAGATTTCAAGGACAGGTATGCTAAAATGTGAGAATGGCCTTATTTGGAATTTCCCTTCAGGGAGATGAAAGGGGGAGGAAGAAGTGAAATGGTCCAGGTGTGGTTCCTGGAAGGTGGGAAATCAGGGTACATAAAGGGTATGAAAACAAAGAGAGAGATTCCAATATGGAGGTCAGATAGAGAGATTCATGGAAGAATGATTATTATCCTAATTATCCTAATAACTACAAAAGAAACATGTATGTAAAACTCCTATTACTTTAACATTGTCCAAAACCTTTCTCAGCATTGTCCAAAGTCCTTTCCCAGATTGCCTAAAAATCCTCAGTCTCTCAGTCCTGATCATCTCACCCAAATTAGCCAGTCAGAGTTCATCTCCAGATGCTTGAAGATGTGTCCCTTTGGTGTGCTTCAGCTCTTCCATGCCATCTTCTTGTTGTCTTCTCCTTGTCGTTGAAGAAACTTCATGGTACCGGACCCAGCAAAGTTCATTTTCTTTTTGGGCCTGATTTTCACATGGCCTCTTCAGACACAAGTTAAACTCAGCAAAACAAACTCCAACACGGAGTTCAAATCTGCAAACTTTTTAACTGCCGTTAGCACACATGAAGCGAGCCAAGGGCTGCAGGCCCCCCGGTGGTCACATGGCCAAGTTCACATGGTTCACATCTCCATCCAAAACCAAAACCAAAACTGGCCAAAACCAAAAATCACTCCTCCATGAATCTCTCTATCTGACCTCCATTTGGAATCTCTCTCTTTGTCTCCACACCCTTTATCCTGATTTCCCACCTTCCAGGAACCACACCTGGACCATTTCACTTCTTCCTCCCCCTTGCATCTCCCTGAAGGGAAATTCCAAATAAGGCCATTCTCACATTTTAGCATATCTGTCTTTGAAATCTGCAATCTTAAACAGGAGACAATGGTTGGGGGGGGGGGGTAGCATCCTTTATCAGAGTGAAAATAAAACAGGAGGGGCTTCTAGTCACCACCCACCACCCAAACCACACCATCTGCCAGAACCCTGCCAGGGTCCAAGCATGTGAGTGACACCAAGTAGATCCCTAGTGGTTCCTCAGCACCCAGACCTGATGCACTGATATCTTGTTGAGTATTTCCCACCTCTGGTGCTTGATCAGGTAGAGAGCCAGACACTGGATTTAGTTGTCGGTGTCCTTAGTCTTCTGTAGTCTGGAACATTCCCACAACCTTTCCTTGTATTTGATGTCATTGACGTTTTGGAAGAATTAAGTTCACTTCCTCCTTTTTAGTATAACATTTATAATTTTAAGATAAGGGTTTGTCTCATTATTAGATTTAGGTTGTGCATTCTTAGGTGAAACACTGAAATGCTGCGTAATTTTAGGATGTCATATCTGGATACACAGTGTCCATCTGCCTCTCACTAACCATCTGGTCAAGGTTCTATCCAGTTTATCCTGATTCAGGTCTTCCCCTGGCACCTGGGGTGACTCTTAAAGGCCATCCAAGCATCCTTCTTCTCATTGAAATTTAGTAAATTTGATGATTCTTCTTGATGTTATCATCTAACTGAAACAGGGTGATGTGAAGGGACTTTTTGCCTTGACTTTAACACACAGGCCTGCTTCTCTCTACGAAGCAGGCTACAAGCCATTCACATTAGCAATTGCCTTTAACTTTAAGTAGATACACCCAGGCCTACTTCACTCCCTAGGAAGCAGGCTACAAACTGTTCATCTGCATTTTCAGTGATCACCTTTACCATTGATATGCAAAAGCCAGCCAGCTGCTCTCTGCTTTCAGCTCCAAAAACTGCAGAAGAAAAAAACCTTAAAAACACAGTTTAAACTCTTTCCACCAGTTTGGGTTCTTTCCACCATCCCTAGCCTTCTCAACCAAAATACCAAACCAATGCAAGACTATCAATGCAGACTAATTTATTTCTAACAAAGTGATTTCCTAATAACTACAAAAGAAACATATAAGGAAAACTCCGATTACTTTAACATTGTCCAAAACCTTTCTCAGCATTGTCCAAAGTCCTTTCCCCAGATTGCCCAAAAATCCTCAGTCTCTCAGTCCTGGTCATCTCACCAATGTCCAGTCAGAGTTCCTCTCCACGTTTTTGAAGACATCTTTCTTTGGGGTGCTCCTTTGGCATGCTCCTCCTTGTCTTCCACGCTGCCTTCTCCTTGTCATCTTCAGGTAGCAGGAACTTCATGGTACCGGACCCAGCCTAGTTCATTTTCTTTTCAGGCCTAACTTTTGCACGGCCTCTTCCAGACACCAGTCAAACTCAGCAAAACAAACTCCAACACGGAGTTCAAATCTGCAACCTTCTTAACTGCATTTAGCACACCTGCTGCCAGCCTGGGTCAGCCAAAAGCTGCAGGCCCCCAGGCCCTGATCAAGTACACATGACTCACATCTTTACTCTACAAGATGGCCGATTTCCATCTCTCCTCCATTGAATCTCTCTCTCTATCCAATCTCCATATTGCCCTCTCTCTCTGTTTGCACACCCTTTATATACCCTGATTTCCTGCCTTGCAGGAAACCTGTGTCACCTTCCTCCCTCTGCATCTCCCTGAAGGGAAATTCCAACTAAGGTCATTCTCACATTTTAGCATACCTGTCCTTGAAATCTGCAATCTTAAACAGGAGACAATGGGGGAGGGGGGGTAGCACACCCTATCATAACTATGACAGTTGTAAATGATGATTTTCCAACTTCCATATTCTCTTTACATTTATCAATGGCACTCAAGATTCTGTTTTAAGCAAGTCTTCCCTTCTCCCTTATTTATTCATTATTGATATCAGCTTTTGAATACTTATTTTCCCCCAGTAGTATATAACTCATTACTTTATTTATTTATTTATTTATTTATTTATTTATTTATTTATTTATTTATTTATTTATTTATTTATTTATTTATTTATTTATTTATTTATTTATTTATTTATTTATTTATTTTTGAGGCTAGGTCCTGCTATTTTTGTCTGTGGAACTGCAGGCTCACATTGCCTGGGGTACTACAGACTCAAGCAACCCCCAGCTTCAGCTTCCCAGGTAGCTGGGATTACAGGCGCACGCCACCACACCCAGCTATATTTTTTGGGAACTAGGTCTTGCTACATGGCCCTGGCAGGCCTTGAACCATGATTCCCGGCCCCAGCTACAGCTTCCTAGGCTGCCGCTTACAGGCATGTGCCACTATGCCCAGCCTATCCTTATTTATTTTGGTAGTCAAAATATCCCTGATTAAAAAAAATTGTCCTTGATTTGATCATTACAACCCATCCAGTCTGACTTTTTATGATATGTCTATATATTTTTTTCTAGCACTTCCTTACATTTTGGCATAACAAAATGTTCCAGATTTACCTTCAACCTTCTTGCCTCCTACTCAACACTCCTGGGGTCTGCTTCTTATTTTGATTTCAATTGGCTATTCAGTCTCTATACTGTGGAAAACTTCACTTCCCTGATTTACTTACTCACAAGACCTTCTACTTACCTATTCATTCCTTAAATATTTCTTCCTTCTTTCCATTATGCAGAACATTGGTCTAATTGTTGTCAAGTAATGCTAAAGGTTGTACAAGCTAATTTAGGATGAGGCCTCTTTACTAAATGAATTTTTAAAGAAAAGAACAAAGTTGAAAATCAAACAAAAAACTATACCAAGCAGGACATGCCATGAAAGCTGAAAGGAGTCAAAAGTCATTTTAATAACACATCAATGCCTAGCAGATGCCTGGCAGGCATTAGAGTCTGGGACACAAGGATAAGAGAGAGATACTGTCTCTGCCTCATGGAACTTGGAATACACAGTTTACTGAAGTCAGAAAACCACCCACAGGCCGGGCACGGTGGCTCGTGCTTGTAAGCTTCAGCCTAAGAAGCGGCAGGGGCTAGGGATCGCGGTTCGAGTCCCGCCTGGGGCCCGTATAGTGAGACCTAGTTCCAAAAAAATAGCTGGGTATGGTGGCGCATGCCTATAATCCCAGCTACCTGGGAAGCTGAGGCTGGGGATTGCTTGAGTCTGTGGTACCCTGGGCAACGAGAGCCTGCGGTTCCATGGGCAAAAATAGCAAGACCCAGTTTCAAAAAAAAAAAAAAAAAAAAAAAGAAAACCACCCACACAAGCAATAAAAACAAAAGAGGGGTTAGTTGTTGGCATGTAGATTCCAGGGGCCCATCTAAGAGGTCCTGGTTTCATGGACGTGGCTCAGCCCAGGATCCTGCAGATTGACAACCTCTCTTATTAATCAGGAGACACCTAAGCACTAGAACTTGAGAACCATTGGATAAGAGGCTGCAAACTATAAGAGGATGGGCTTGAGCAGAGGGTTCAATGTCAAATCAATAGTCAGGGAGTCCAGATCTCATGCTGGCCCAGTAATAACAACCTCTATAAGAACCGAGAACCACGGGCACGGTGGCTCTTGCCTATAAGCTTCAGCCTATGAAACGGCTGGGGCTAGGGATTGCGGTTCAAGTCATGCCTGGGGCCAGTAGCGAGACCTACTTCAGAAAAAATAGCTGGGCATGGTGGCATGTACCTGTAATCCCAGCTACCTGGGAAGCTGAGACTGGGGATTGCTTGAGTCTGTGGTACCCCGGGCAACGTGAGCCTGCGATTCCACAGGCAAAAAGAGCGAGACCTAGTCTCAAAATAAAAAGAATTGTGAACCCCACCAGAAAGTCGCCGAACCAGAATTAAAACCCTTTCTCGTCCTGCTCTAGCCACTCTTGGCCAATGCCCATCACAGCTACCACCATCTCCAGAAAACTCTGGGTTGATCTATTTGTCCTGTAAATCAGGTTCTCTGAGTCTCACTCTTGCCTCTGTCACCTCCTTTATGGCCCAAGGTTAATTAAAATGTCACTTCCTCTTTACTCCCAGACTGTCACCTCTAATCTGATTTAATTGTTCCTTATCTGTGTTTTAAGAGCACTTTTTGCTTATCTTAATTATGGTGCTAATCTTGTTTTGTGCTTTGGTTATATTTCTGACTAGACTGAACTCAAATATTTTGAAATAACCCAGGGAGAAAGGCATTATGTCTCTGTTTTGCAGACGAGAAATCTTAGGTTCAGGTTTCTAAGATAAAAGCAGCACCAGGACAAGGGCCGTGTTTCTAGCCTGCTTCTGTCATTCACCTAGGTCAAGTCACTTTCCTGACTGTGCTTCAGTTTCCCTAGCAATAAAATGCAGAGGATAATAAATAGAATGGCCATGTGGGGTTGTACTGTAGATTAGAAGAGTTAATATTTACAAAGTGCCCTGAATAGAGCCTGGTATATTACTGGTGCCCTGATATTGTTAAGGAAATGAAGTCACATCATTGCAATTCTACCCAGGTCTTCAACTAATAAAGTTCCTAGCCAAGGTTCTACTTTAACTTTGTAGGACTCCAAATGTAAAGTAAAATGAGTTTTCGGGGTTTTTACCCTTCTACCATTGACCTCTGTGACCAGCACCTGTGGTATTGTTAGGGGGGCTATGATGAAACTGACTATGGCCCCCAGCATCTGCATTAGAATGGCAGTCATTGTGTCCTGGTTGGCCTTTTTGCAATAGAAGAGGTTTAGGAGATTAGGGAGGAGACTGAGACAAAACATGTGGAGAGGAGAGAAAAGGGAGACAGAACAGAGAGAGAGCAGAGGAGGAGGGTGGTGAGCTTTCAGGTGCAGGAGCAGGCAGGGCCCAGGCCCTAGCATGGGCTGCTTGGAGCCTGTGGAAGCATGTTGGAGAAACTGGTAACTTGTATAGGCTGACTTTGAAGTTTAGTACTTGAGAACTTGATTTACCTTTGAAACTGCAAACCTTGGAAAATGGAGACCTGAAGAGGCTGGCTGTGCTGCTGTTTTCATCGTGAGACCTCTGAAGTGGTTGTTGCTGTTGTATCGAGTGAGTTTTGTTGATTCTTGGACACTTTAGAGTTGGAGCTGAAAGAATGCCAGAGCTGTGCCTTTTAGAGAATTGATGATGCTATCCTGTTTTTCCTCATTAGATTTGAACCTCCCACTTTTGAAGAAGGATCAATGACTCCAACTTGGTTTTTTCTGGCTTGGAGACTCAGTGCATGGAGCTTTGTCTTTGAAGAAGGAATGGTGGCACCATCTTGGCTCCTTCATCTGGCTTAAGGTGGGGCAGCCGCCATTATGTGGATGTACATGGCTGCTATGGCCATGTGCTCTTTGGACTAGAGACTGGACTGTGTGGTAAGACTACCAAAGGGAAGCTGGGCGTGGTGGCATGCATCTATAATCTAAGCACTGGGAGGCGAGAGGACAGGGAACGCTTGAATTTGCGGGTTCGAGACTACCCCGGGCAATGTATCGAGAGCTAGTTCTCAAAAAAGCAGCCAGGTGTGTTGACGGACACCTGTAATCCCAGCTACCTGGAAGGTTGAGGCTGGGGATCACTTGAGTCCGCGGGATCAGGACTACCGGAGGCAACAAAGAGAGACCTAGTCTCAACAAATAAACAAACAAACAAATAAAGATTACCAAAGGGTTTCCTTGTACCCTCATTGACTTTTGTTTGTTTTACCCTCTTAATAAATAAATCTGTTTTTACCTTCTCTCAAGATTTCTGTGGTCTTGCTACTGCGTGCATGGGCTGGGAAGAACCTGGTGTGTGGCTGCCTTTAAACGACCAGCTGCTCTGCCTCTTTGTAAGTTTGGTTAAGCACCCCATTTTGCCTGTTGTTCTTACCCGATGTCAGTATTGTGCCCTCCCCATGATCGCACATGCCTCTCCCAGCGGATGTGCGCATGTGTGAGTGGGCACTCTGGGCCTGGGAGGAAAGGATAAAAGGGCAGCATCACTTGGCGGTGGAAAGAGCACATGAGAGAGAGGGAAGGAGAGCATTAGAGAATGCCAGAGAAAGAGGGCCAAGATTCCTAGAGTACTGGGGGGGAGGGAGGCTCACCTACCTCCCAGTCCCACCCATCCCCCTTAACTCTGGTCCTGGCCTGCCCTGCTTGGTGTGTCTGTGTAACTACTAGAACCAATAAAGAACCCTCCAAGAGCCTGATGCTTGCACTACAATTGGTGTCACAAATAGGCTACTTGTACTACATTTAGGTTCCCTGAAAAGTAGTGGTTTTGGACACAGACATGAATGAGGTAAGAGGAAGCAAAATCTCTCAGTAAACTCCTGAATTGGGACTTGGGCCCGGGAAGTGGGTTCTCAGAACTTGGGCCCCAGAACTCCAAACTTAGTCTAGGGCACCCAGTTTCCAGGCTCAGGCAAGGACTAGACTGCAAGCTGGCCCCCACCAAGTCTCTTCACATGTCCCTCCGCTCAAAGGTGGTTGTGGGTTCAGCATTTGGGATCCTGGAGAGATGCCATGAAGACTCTGCTTGCACGGTTGCAGCTCTGCACTACAGTGCCACCAACAGGAGGAAAGGTTCACTTTTGCTTTCTCCAGGGTGACAAAGGCATCGACTGATTTCTTGCATCTCACAGGTGTTGTGCTACCCCGGAGATTAAGGAGTTCATGTTTCCCAAACAAGCATCATTTAACTTTTTTTTAACCAACTACTTTTCATAATTGCATAACCAAAATCTATTATTTTTATCATTCATTTTGATCTGATTCAGAATGGTGGGCTGAATTGTGATTGAACTGGTCGATTACAACCGTTAGCTGGGTAACAAAATGATGTGACATTTTTCAGTACAAAGACTATCGACTAACAGGGTGTGTTGACTTGGGGGAAAGCTGCTCAAATTTGGGTCAAATATGAGCTACTAGCAACTTCAGGCACAAGATCTTCCTAACTGAGGGGTGCTTGAAAGGAGCCGTTCTCAACTGTGTGAGTCAAAGTCATCTTTGGGACTTGTTAAAACACAGATTGCTGAACCCCAATCACAGGGTTTCTGATCCACTGCTTGGGTAGAGCCCATAAATCTTGATTTTTAATAAGTTCCCAGGTGATGCTGATGCTGCTTGTTCAGGGACCACAATTCAAGCAGCGATGACATAGAACAAGTAACCCCTCCCTGGCAGCGACTGACTCCATAGGAGTTGAGATGCAATGTAATTAGACTTTCTTTAAGTAAGCCACCTTAAACAGTCAAATTTCTCAAGTACTTATAGCATTTTACAGGTCAAGAGACTCATCGTTATTTCTCTTCTAGAAGAGACAAACCAAACCCCAGTGATGGAGGTCTTAAAGGAATATTAATTAATGGCATCATGCTTAGTTTATTAAATGATGATGTTTGAGCTCACCACAACTTTTGGTGCTTGTCAATATTATTAAAAAGTAATGACAAAGTGTATTCATTGAGATCTGTCTATTCAGGGTCATTCATTTCTCGAACTAGGGAACTGAGAGATGATGACCAGCAGGTGGCGCTCTGAGCCAGTGCATCCAGGCTCCGGCGGCTGGTTGGGGTGCAAGGCAAATAACAGTGGTGCCTGCTTTAAATCCTCAAAGTAAGGTCCTCTTAACCACTTGTCATAAAATACCCTGAGACACACGTCTTGGAAAATCGAAGTGTCAAGCTCAGCATCTTTGCCACATTTCAAACTAGGTAATTACCTTCTCTCCCAAAGGGAATCTGTTTTATGTATTTGTGTCCTTTCTAGGTTACAGGTTTCCCAAAGGCAATGATCTTGCCTTCCGTTCATTCTGTAAAACGCTGAAGGGAAATGCAGGTTTTACAATAACAATTTAATTATTCTACATCCCTCTGAGCTACATGATGACCTGTTACATAATTGCTAGTAATATAGAAACGTGCCTGCCTTGTATAAACCCAAGCAATAAACGCAAGTTTTTATTTGACCTAAAAGTAAATTGCTTATTTACTTCTCTGTGACAATATAAAAAGCCATTTTCCTGCCACCCCAAATTGTGAGTCATTATCAAATAAACAACACAGCATTTTACTGTTTTTTATTGTCTGCAGAACTTTTGTTTTTGTTTTTTGTTTTCAAACTACACACAACAAATAGTTTGATATAATCTAAGATAATAAAATAGTTGAGCAACTTTTTTTGTTTTAGATTTACATTTGTATAGAAACAATCTGTGGGACATCTCACCTCAAAAAATGAAGGTGTCTTAAAACAGTGACTCATCAGCATTGCTTTAAATAATTGTTTGGTTCAAAGTTGCAGCTTCCATTTGCATCTGAAATCTGTCTCCATACACTTTCCCTCAGCCTGATAAGGCCTTGGGGGGGGATGGCCAAGAAAAATAGGATGACCACTCTCCTCTCTGTCCTCCCCATGTGTGGACAGTGACTGGGACAGGCCTGTTACAAAGGCCAGGAAGAAATTAATTGCACATCTTTAGTTTTCCAGGGTCAATGTCTTGAAAAGTCCCTGTGTGCAGATGTGTAGGTTGATGACCCCTGCTGCCCCTCAAATCTTCACTAGCCATGTCAGTTTCTATGGACAGGCTGTGGCCATGGACCATGAGTTCTCCCTAAAGACTGTTCCTTCTGTCATATTTACATCTTGTCCCTTCCATTATGTCACTTGGATGCTGCGTCTTGGTGCCCAGTGAGAGTCTACCATCCCCTAAGAAATTCCTCATTCCACCCTCAAATCCCCCAAGTGCCTGTGAGTGGAGACCCCCTCGGAGACAGTGATCAGGGCTTGGGGTGGGGGGTGGGACTGTGGTCTATATCATGCCATTGATCTTAGTCCACTCGTAGATGTCCTGTTCACACACGATGTCAGAGTTGATGAGGAGGTATCTGTCGCCCACACAGAAATGCTTCTGACAGGCGGCGCATTTGAAACATTCCAGGTGATACACTTTGTCTTTCACCCGCATTGTCATCTCATAGGCGCGGATCCGTTTGTCACAGGAGGCACAGAGACCATCTTGGCCGAAAAGCCTGGAGAGAAAAGGAGAGACGCTAATAAGACAGTGGCAGAGGCAAGGCTGGGAGGAAGGGCTTGAAGGTAGGTGCACAAAGCAGACTGGGTCTCCAGGACATCAGGGAGCAGGTAAGGCTTGGGCCCAGGGGTGTGGGCCCAAGAAGGGAAGGGAGAAGGCTGTTGGGGTGAACCTGGAATCCGTGCCATGTGCATTTGTTGTCACCTGTCCCTTTTCTGAGATCTCTGCCTGCCCGCAGCAACCACTCCAGCCCTAGGCTGTGGAAGGCCCCTGCCATGTGGAAGCTACAAAGATTTAAGAGTCAGACATGTCGGGTGTGTGCCTAGTAGAAGAATCTTCATTTTAGAAGAGGAGCTGAGTGAATCCTGGGAGTTCAGGGGATGAGGTCCTCTAGTGAGAAGGAATTGACCGACAATGCAATAAAAAAGGCATTTTTCTGAGTCTCCAGATTCTATGACATCAAAGTCACTAATTCCACCTGTGGGGAGACTGTTGGATTCATCTGTTAGTCACAAGGCATTGCCACGTGATAGTCTGCTGGGACCCAGCTTCTGGGAGACACAGGGAGCTGAACAGAAAATACAGGGTACAGGTCTTCCTGCCTCGGAGATCTGGAGGCTCTTCTGTACTGCATAGGAGATCTTTACTCAAGATCCTCGCTGCCTCTGTGGACATCAATCTCTTAGGGAAACCCTTCTGCAATTGACAAGACCCGCCTCAAAGCCGGTTGTGGCGGCATCTATAATCCAAGTGCTGGGAGGCAAAGAGGCCAGAGATGGCTTGAGTTTGTGGGTTCAAGACTACCCCGGGCAACATAGAGACCTGGTCTCAAAAAAGGAGCCAACGCAGTGGCGGGCACCTGTAATCCCAGCTACCTGGGAGGCTGAGGCTGGGGATCGCTTGAGTCCACAGGATCAGGATTACCCCAGGCAACATAGCAAGACCTAGTCTCAAAAAAAAAAAAAAAAAAAAAAACTCTCCTCAACTTCAGCTGATCAGTAGTTGATTTCCAGCAATGTTCAGTGACCAGGTTGGGTGTGTGTGTGTGTGTGTGTGTGTGTGTGTGTGCAACACAGTAGTTCTTAAAACCTAGCCCTGGAATCAATGTTATTGGCATCACTTGCAACGTGCAAGTTTTCAGAGCCTCCCTCTCCCCACCCCCATTGAACCACTCTGGGAGGGGTGGGGAGGCCCAACCATTATATGTTTTGTTAATTCGCACTTATTTCCAGGTGTTTCCCTGCAGGCTGAAGTTTGAGAATCAGGCAAGAGTGGAATAACACAAGTACTGGAAACAGAAGGCTGAAATTCAGGGTCTAGGACTAGCCCTGAGTACCTGAGTCGCTCTGGTGAGAACTATTTCCTGAGCTTGTGGAATGGCAATGATCATGACCTCTAATTCATTGAGTTGTTAGAAAAATCAAATGGAGAATGTGAAAGCACCATTGATCAAGGGCAGAGACATGCCAAGCACCAAGGGACCAGGTCGAAGGCAATGCTGGTTCTGCTTTCACAATCTCAGTGTTGCTACAGGAAATCATTTTCACGCATGTGTGACAATGGCCATGTTAACAGACTTTCCTCATAAAACCTTTAGGGCAGTTTTAGGTAAATGCTTGTTCTTACTGGAAGTTCTTATTCACTTATTCACTTTAGAATATCAAAATAATTAATTGGTACATTGGGAGAGGTTGTAGGGGAGAACAAGGCGGTGGACACATTCTGAGACATTTAAGCAAAATTAATGGAAACAAGAAGATGTGGTCTGCATGTAGAAAGCTCATTCCTAGAGCCAGGGCCAACTAATCTCCCTCTAAATCCCACTCTCCATTTGAAGATCTCTGAGCGTGTTCAGAGCACCACCTGGGAACAGACTCATTACTGGGGGAGAAGATTTTATCCCAAAGCAGCAGATGGTGGAGCTGCAGGGAAGCACCGCATTGGAGGTCAGGGAGTGGAAAGACAGTTCTGGCTTCCTGGCTGCTCAGTAAGTTGAGTCCGGGCGTGAGCAAGAAGAGACGGCTGACAAAACAGCGTGTGAGGAACGAGTCCAGGCACCTGGGGTGTGTGACCCTTAAGGAAGGAGAGCGTTTATTAAAGGTAAGTTGGGGGTAAATTACAACACACATCAGGCAGTTAATGAGGGGAAGCAGGAAGGACAAACATTTGGGACACAAGTTCGAGTCCCAGTATCACCTTTAACTAGCCAGGTGGCCTGCAGCAAATGACTCCTGGGTCTTCAGCTATAGAACAAGGGGGCCCTGAGGGCCCTTCCAGTCCTGCTATTCTGAGATTCTACTCACAGTGAGAATAAACTGGAATGTGACATCTAGCTCCAGCCTTCACCTCTCGCACCGTGAACAGCGGATAGACACTTCCGGCTAGCAACTCCAGAGAAGAGCCTGAGGCGCGGCTTTGAAGGCAAGCGAGCCACCGTGCCCGGCTTTCCACATGCCTCTTCCCTCTAAGCAAAGAGGGTGTGCAGTGCCCTTATTGACAGCGTCTCTGTGCCAGGTTTCTTACGGGCAAAAATAGCGAGACTTAGTCTCAAAAAAAAAAAAAAAAAGGAAAAGGAAAAAGAGACTTGCCGAAGGGCAGCAAAGCTCCACCAGAGGAGACCTACCATCAGCTGAGGGCTGTCCCTTCGAGGATCTGCTCTTCCAAAACATACAGCTGGGAGTCATGCCCCAAAAGCCAAAGACCCGAAGCATGACTAAAGGAGCAACAAAATGTGGCAGAAACTGCAGAGATGAGACCCACCAAGAAACAAAAAACAACCATACAAGCCAGAGGTGCTCCAATCGGCCTACGATAAACAGCAGCTCTACCAAGTCCCGGGAAATTGTACCCTCACCAAGGATGAGGAAATGGATCCAGAAAAGGAGAAAAAACAAAAAGACTAAAGGGCTAAACATGGACAAATAACAAAAAGAAAGGAGGCAAAGTGACCAGGGGAGGAGGAGGAGGGGTGGTGGTGGTGGTGGTGGTGGTGGTGGTAGTGTTATTCGTGGTATTCGTGGTATTCCCATGGGGATCAGCAATTATACAATCATGTATTGTAAAAAATCCAAAAATAAAATTAAAAAAATTTTTTAAAAAGGCAAGCGAAGTTGTGATCTCAGGCAGAGTTGCTCACAGGGGAGCTCTGGCCTGATGGCAAGGGAATTCTGGGGTACAAATTCCATCTTCAAGTCACCCTGGTACCAGCCACAGGCCAAGGTCCTCCGGGGCCTGGGGCTGTGCACATACTCCCAGTGCTAACAGTCACAGGTGCTGGCTATTGAAAGGAAAAGCACTCTGAAGGGGAGATGCGGGGAGGTGGGAGGCATGTGCTGTGCATAAACACTGAGGAATATTGGTATATAAAGGGATCTGAGGGGGTCTGGGCAGCCACAGACATTAGCAGCTACTGCGAGGTGCCAAGTGACAGAACACAGCAGCCACAGGGTTTACATTCTGCGTGGGGGTCTCGTGAATATCTGAGGCTCATAATCTGGCAAGGACTTGTAACAGACCATTTAGCCACTGGAAAACCTCAGGAGAAGCTGTCCTAAGCGGAGGAAGAAGGGCAAACCCCATCTAAACAGGACCTCCTTTAGCGACCCCTCAAACTTGCCTTTTTCCCAGACACAGCCAGCCAGATATGCTGGGAACGCAAGCAAACAAATTGCCCATGGCTCATAGATGACCTCTGAAGTACCCAATGACTTGTTCCCCTCTGTCAAGGGGTGTCCTATCTTAAGCTCTCTCCTGCCTGTTTTAATAACAATAATATAAATATTAAAAGATGGCTGGAAACGCCTGCACTAACACAGAGTTAATTAACATGTTGCCTAGGAATGTAGCAGGCAGAAGAATTATTTCATGTCACCAAGACACAAGTTAATTAACATTGGGTTCTCCCAGACTATTTTTTCTCTGCTTTTTAAAAATGGAAAAGATTAACAAGCCCAGGCAGCACCGGGTTTATTCTCGAATGTTATATAAAACCACAGAGATAGGAGAAACCGGGCTCCTTTGACCTCACTCTATCTGCACTTCACTTAATAAGATTCAAATGATCTGACAGGGAGGCAGTCGGAGGGCCCAATGGGAATCATTTACCCGTCTGCTTTCTGCTTTGACTTGGCAAACTGGTAGCCAGCAAAATCATGTCTCTGCTTTTCCCAGTTCTATTTCCTTGTAACTAAAGACAACTGATTAAAATTAGAATCATGATCATTGAAAACGCTGCTTATTTTTTCTGAACTGCAAATTTCCAAGGACCTATCAGGTAACTTGGGTGGTGGGGGGAAGCTTATTCCATCAACCTCTGAGAAAGTAGATAAGCTTCCTTCACTATGGAATTGCCTGCAGTTTTTTTTAAATATAAGAATGCTCTGAGGGCAGATATGGGAGGAAGAACGGCCTGGCAGCTGAGGGCACTAGAGTCTGAACAGGTTTCCATGGGTTGGGTGGCCCCAATGTATTAGGACTGCATACTCTTAAAAAAAAAAAAAAAAAAAAAACCCTGACAGCTATACACTTGAACAGATCTGACAGTAGAGGGCACAGAGTTACCTCCATAGCAGCTAATATGAAACTGGGATTCTAGAACATTCTGGGCAAAGGCGCTCATTGCCTGCCAGAAAATTCCCATGTCCAATAAAAATAGTATGACCTGGAGCAGGAGACATGTCCTTAGCTCCTGTCAAATGGGGAGCTGTAGAGTTCCTATTTTACTCTCCCATTCATCCATCTCTTTGTTCATTATAATTTCATGAGGGTTCGTTATACAAGCAGCTGACATCTATGGGTACCGGTGGATCCAGCCAAGTACTTCACAGGACCCTCCCGTCTAATGCTCACCTTCTCCTTGGGCTCAATTCTATTTCTCTCCCCATTTCATAGATGAAGAAATTGAGGAACAGGAAGGTTTCATAACTTATTCAGGTCACAGAGCTAAAAGGGAATGTGCCAAGACTCAACCTACAACTGATGAGGACCTTATGGTGCCCTAACAGGCAAATGATTGGAACCCCCTGGCAAAAACATTCTTTCTCTTAAATTTCTCAGCACGTGCTACTGGAGTCATTCAAAAGAATATCTCTAACCTAGATGTATCTTTGAGAGCATACGAGCGCCCCTAAGAACCTACCTTCAAACTTGCAAACAACAGTACTCCCTGTGTCTTCTTCCCCAATGCAGTGTTTGACCACTGCCCCCCACAAGGGGAACTTGCATTCGGAATTTTAGATTTCTCATTCTCTTGGCTTTAAAATATTCGAACTTTACAACAGAGAGTTGTACTCCTGGGAACCTGTTTCTCACACAGGAAGAAATGTCACCTTGGGCAGGTAGGAGGGGCTAGGGAGACAGACTCGGACTCCAGGCCTGTGACCTCCTCACTGAGCACCCAGGGCCTGTGGGGCACGTACCTGAGATAGTCTCTCCGGCAGAGCTTCCGGCCCAGCTTGTAGTAGAGGCGACGCCCCACCTCGCCTAGCCGGCACCCACAGAGGTCACAGCTTAGACAGTCCTCGTGCCAGTACTGGTCGATGGCCTTCAGGAAGTAGCGGTCCCCAATGTTCTGCTGGCAGCCACCGCATGTCAGCAGGGATGGGGGGATCTGCAGTACCTCATCCACTGGCTCCCTGGAAAGAAGGCCAACTGTTAAAGACAGTCTTACCTCAGAGAGATGAGAAATAGGGGTCAAGAATCACTCCAGACCCCTCAGACAATGTCACTGGCTTGTTTAGTGGAGACTTAAAGAGAAACGACAGCATGGCTCCCGTCATTTCCCACTTGCTCCTCTTACTTGCCTTCTCTGTTTCATATTGCCCATTCCCCCTCCCCATTCTGGGGTCCAAAGACACTGCTGAACCCCAGAGGGGTTCTGGACTAAAAGGGCTGCTTGCTGCCAGGAGAGCAGACTACCCAGAGGGCAAATCCCCTCCTGAATTTCCATGCCATCCTATCTCAAACCCTTCCAATTTCACCAAAGCAGAGGGGTGGAAGAAAGAAGAAGGGGACTGAAAATCATCATAGGTTGCTTTCTCTATCCAAAATAAAAATTCCATCCACATGTAATAGGAATTCTCACTATTTTCTTTTCTTTCTCTTTATAGAAATCCCACCTCCCATCCTTCTGGTATTCTGAATTCTTGAAGAAAAATCCCAGGTTGAGAACGTTATTAAACTTACAAAGGATGTGAAAACTTTTACAAAAGCGAAGCTGATTTGGATAAAGTTGAATTAGGGAAGAAGTGGGGGAGGGGTAATGATTATTTTCAAGAGAATGGCAGGCAATTAAACAGCCTCTGAAATTTCCACCCAGGCTGTCATTAATAGCGAGCCCGTGATAGGTGCTCTTTCATGAAAAAGTGAGGCAGGGTCTCCAGTCGACTTTTTAATTAACTAGCATTTTAAAGAGGTAACTTTATTTGCCAAAAGAAAATCAAGGAATGGAAGAAATGATTCCTGTACCAAACGGGACACTGAAAAATCCTAGTACCTGTTGATGTGTTATCAGTGAACAAGTGTTCTTTTGAACCTCACTCCAAGACAAATCTATTTTTTAAACTATGCTGTTTTTAAAAATGGATCCGGTTCCAACTGTCAAATTTGCAAAGGGTCTTGCTCCATCAGTACCTTGAGGGCAAAAGTCTGTCTTCATCTCCTAACCATTGCCAATTGTCCAGTTGACCTGTGGCTGTGCCCAAGAAGCTCAGCACCCATGTATTTAGGGACAATGGGCCTCCACTACCCAGGTTTTGTAATACTCTGACAGCTTCAGGTGACTGTCTGCAGAGTGCATGAGGATTCCTTATGAATACTGAGGGGTGCTTTGTAGATAGAGTTTAGGGGCCTTCAGGAGATTATCTCCTTTTAGAACAAGGAAATGCAAAACCCAACCTGATTTGTGCTTTAAGAATCAAGATTTTTAACTAGTTTAAAAATTCACTGAAGCCTGACTTGTTTTCTTTGTTTGCACAGGTTATCCACAAGGATTATGGATCCTTCTCCTTCTGAGAAGCAGCTAACATCCCAAGCATTTTCACATGCATCACCTTAGAATTGCATCTCTATCCTTTCCACAGTCCCGGATCGCACTCTGAGCTTTTGAAAATACTCAGATCCTCAACCACACTGGATGCCCTGATGCTGATGCTGCCAACCAACTGTGAAAGAGGGGAATTTGCACTTAGCTGGTGCAAAACCGCCTGGAATTAGAATGACCTGCTCTTGTTACTCACAAGGAGGCAGTAGGGGCCATCGATTGCATGCATGGTAGAGGAAACCTCTGTGTTCATGAAGTCTGACTGTCTTCCTGTTGAAATGTTTCATTTGCATGTGCCTAGGCAAGCTTCTCTTGTTTCTCTCAGCAATTTGGAGATGCTGATCATCATGACCCTTGGAGTAAGTACATAATGAAGCATCTAGCAGGATATTAGTCTGCAGCAGAAGTGTTAAGCAAAGGAGTAATTGTGATGGCCTGAGATGAGATAGGAATGGACAGGATAAGATATTGGCTCTATCTATCTTCCTTTAATTAATGATAAATCACATTCTCTGGGGAGAATGTTCCAAGCCAATAACTTAAGGGATTTACCTTCAAATTAATATTTTCTTTTCTCCTGGAGCCTGTATGACGATCACACCTGAATATCACTTTAGTCTGGATATCTGGAATAATTTCTTGACAATTTCCAAGAGAGAGGGGGATATGTCTGCCCCCAGTTTCTCAATTGGCTGGTCCATCTTTAATCTGTCTCCACTGGGGATACAGTGAAGTGAATGGAGTGGGTGAGCATTCTTCAGTGGGTATCTGCTGTGTTATAGGTTGGATGTTTCAATTTTCTAATCTCTGTAAAATCACAACTTTGAAAAGAGCAAACTTCCTTCAGGGAACTGAAACCTACAGATTTATCTTCTAATAAAAGGTTTTAGTGACCAAGTTCTGCTGATAGAAAAGGCAGAAGGCACCAGTTCACCCAATTCACTCTTATTGCATTATTATGCTCTTGCCCAGGCTTTGAAACTCAGGGCTAAATTGTAGCACTAGGTTTGTAAAAAGAAAAAAAGAGAAGGAAAGAAGAGGGGAAAAGTGGAAACCCACTGTTTGCATAGATATATTCCTTCAAAAAGGAATGTTACTTCCCCCCTGAGATTTTAAGGAAGCTGAGTTTTTTGTTGGAACAAACCTAACTCATTATAGAACTGCTGTCTTAACCTTCAAGACTGAACGGTGATGTTTATATTCTCATTGGATCATGGCACTTCCTGTGTTTTATGAGAACATGCTGAGCTTTTACACTGGTGACTGAGGGTAAAACCCAGGTATATAAACACCACAGAGGGCTGAGACTGGGAGTGGGGGTGGGGGAGGCGACTTCAATCAAGAAAGCACAATTCCTTTAAAACAAAAAACAAAACAAAACAAAACAAATGCCTCTTAAAAGCACAAATGGATAAGCCATTAACCAGCTCCTTTGGTCTCTGTAACAAATCCCTTCAAAGGATTAGATGGGACTTCAAAGGAATAAAAATTTTCAAAACCAGACAGCTAATGAATCTTAAAAGGGCATTTGCGTGGACGGGAAAATGATATCTTAAACATCCCTTTCTCCCCTACATTAACACTAAAGGATGGGTTAGACATACAGGCTGGGAGTCGGGAACATTCCAAACCAGTAAAAGGCTCGGGAAACAATCGCGGCAAAAGGCTCTTCAGAACCCTCGGTTGCCTGATTTAGATGCTTTTGAGAGTATGGTACGTGCTTTGAAACTCCCTACCCAGAAAAGCACACCTGTAAGCAAAATGAGGCACTAACTTTTGAGGTTCACCGCCCCCATCAGTGGACTTCGAGGGGAGGGGTTACATTTGGCACAACTCTGCATGCTGCCCTGAAGTCTCTGGAGGTCTGAGAGAGCGCCGAGGTGGACGCTCGCGCCCCCTCACCCGCCCAAGCCTGGCACGATCGGCAGCCTCTCCTCCTGCGGACCCCGAGGGGGGCCCGTTCGGTGCACCGGAGACCTCCACTTGCAATGTCCCCCTTTTCCCAGGATCAAGTGGACAAAGAGAAGGGGGTTCGAGGAAGAGCGGGGGTGGGGGTGGGGTTGGGGGTGGCAGCAGGATCAAGCCCTTGGACGCTCTCAGGACTGTACCTGAGCGTCTCTGAGCTCCCCCAGCGCCTGCTCGTGTGTAAACTTTCCGGCCCGCGGTGGCCCTGGGGAGCGTCGCGTGTTGTCAGGAGGGGCCCTCAAGTGGGGTTCCGCCGGGCCGAACCCCACTCCCTGCCGCCCGCCGCCCACCCCCTCTCCCGGTGCCCCCGAAGCCACCTGCAAGGAAGGGGGGAGCCCCGTGCCAGGCCAAGAGAGCCAAAGGCATGCTACCCGCGCGCACCTGGAGCCTCGGGCCGGCCACCCGCTCACCCCGCCGCCCGGAGCGCGAGGCCGTGGACGCCTCCGGTGACAGAAGCAGAGTCGCCACACTTACTCAGACGGGTCCAGGCTCTTCCTCTCGATGGCCGAGGACATTGGGGAGGGAGGTGGCGTGCCAGGCGGTGGGGGCGCTCCCTTTGTGGCGCGGGGCTGGCCGGCTGCCGGGGTTCGGACCCCCTCGGGTGCTCGGGCGCCGCCGCCGCTCCTGCGCCTCCTCTTGCTCCGCCGCTCCGGATGCGAGCTCGCCCCTCCGCGCTCAAGGGCAGTCACCGCGCTCCCTTCAAACGCCAAAGAGAGAGAGCGAATCACCCCGCTGCCGGCGCGCCGCGGTCGAGGCGGGCACCGGGGCGCGCAGCCTGGCCCCGGGCGGCAGCAGCTGCCGCCGCCGCTGCCCAGGACTTAACCTTCCATCCCGGTCCCGCCGCCGCCGCCGCCGCCGCCGCCGCCGCCGCCGCCGCCGCCGCCGCCACCCGGTCCGGCTCGCGCGCTGTCGCCGCCCGCGGGGATAGTGCGCGCCCGCCCGGCCGCCCCAGCCCCTCGCACCTACAGCCCGGGTCGCGGCGCGCAGCTAGCCGCCGAGGGCAGGGAGGGGGCGGCGGCCTGGGGGTGGGGACCGAGCCTCTCTCCCGGGGCTCCCTCCTCTCTCGGGAAGGTCTATTTTCGCTCAGCTTCCCTCTGTCTCTGGTTTCATTTCCTTTTTCCTGATCACGATTCAAATACAATAGAAGGAAATCACATTTAAAGAGACAGCTGCCCGGTCCCCCCCTCCTTTTTTTTTTTTTTTTTTTCTTTTTTTTTAAGCGGGGCTCCCGAGGATTAGCAATACAAACAGCAGCATCAGGACTGACTTCGCTTCTTAAAGGGGACAGCTTCAGGGACGGGGAGAGTCGCGGTGCACATCTCTCTTTGGAGAGGAGACTGGACCGTCTCTCAACCATTCTTGAGGGCTTCCCTTCCACGGCATTTTCCTTTTGGTTTAACTAAGGCTGAAAGTAACCAGCAGGTCGCTCAGGGAAGAAAGGCAAGACAAGGAGAGGAAATAAGCACGTACAGATAGGCAAGCCTTCCGAGTGGCTTGCGCGCCCGTCCGGGGTTCGAGGTCCCAGGTCCGAGGACACGCTGCGAGGGGGAAGCCCAGACAGCGCGGCTCTGCTGGCCGCCGGCTGGTGACTGTGTCTGCGCTCGGGAGGGGAGGCTCGGGCGGGCGGTGCGAGCAGGCGCTGCACGGGCGGGGTGCGCCTGAGCAGTGCCAGGGGCAGCTAATCCCGGCGGGAGGGTGGTTGGGAGGGACCACGCAGGTCTGAGTCTCTTCTCCATCTGCTGGCGGCAGAATTCCCTCCCTCAGCATCTTTCAAAAATCGGACTCCTGCGGCTACACCGGCCCCCTGTAAAGTGCCAGTAATACCCTATGCAGAGAAAGTGTCTTTCCAAGGATCGAGAGCAATACTAGGGAGATTATTTTGCCCTGGGTCAGGGAGAGAGAGAGAAGTCAGGCTTGCTTTGGAAGTACAGGTTTCCCCTCCAACCTCTAGGGCAACTTCCAGGGGGAGGGAAGAAAACAGGAGAGGCGAGGAAGGGACTGATAGACTGCTTTTCTCTGGAGAAAACTTTCGTTCCCTCTGGCCCGGTCAGATTTCCTTGAAAATGATTGCAGTCAGAAATTATTATTCAAGGCCTACTTGTGCACGGTGGCGGTCACAAGTCCTGTGGAGAAACTAGGAAGGACTTGAGATTCCTTTGTTTTATAGGAATAACCTGACATTTTCTTCCCATTTCAAAGATGCCTTTGAATGAACACACCTACCCTAGAAGGTGGAGTTTGGTGTCAGAAGTGAATCCCTGGATACTTCATTCTACCTGATCAACGCCAAATCATCAGTGATTTTTCACAAGCATGACTAGAATTTACTTTTGTCTGCACGCTTTTGTTATTTTCTAGTCTCCATGTCTTAAGATTTGGGTCCCTCGTGGGTGTAATTAAAGTGTCCATGTGTGGTTTGAATGCAGCTTTGGGTTCAAGTCAAGACATTCTTCTCATCACAGCTTTGTTTTTAATAATAAAAGAAAATCCCTGGACTGTTTAGGCAAGCCTAAATTAAGTGATAAATTTGAAACCTACCACTTTACAATCAGAAATGAAGATAAACATGTAAGTTGGGATTAGCCATTTACCTACTTATAACTAGTTAATGTGATAATTAAAATGCCAGAACTTTGGAATCAAACTGCATGGGTTTGATTTAGACTCCTACTTACTGGATGGAGGTGGCCTAGATAAGCTCCTTCCTTGGAGGAGGCAGTATTGGCTAGTGGCTCTGGATTCTCAGAGCCTGCCTGCCAGCCTGCCAGGTAAACTGCCTGCCTGGGTGAACTTGGATTAACGGCAGGAATTTGAAGTCCCACTATCCTTGTCTATAAAATAGGGATCCCAATTCATCCTATAGGTTGTTGTAAGGATTAAGTGGGTAAACACATGCAAAGTGTGCATACACTTGTGAGAACAGATAAGAGATTAAACATATGGGAAGCATTTGGCATATATTACATGCTCATAAATGGGCAGCTGCTGTGTTATAACAAAAGGTATCATTAAAGGCATTGAAAAAGAGTTTGAAATTAAGTCTAAAGGTGAAATGGGGCCTTAAAGAATTTTCCACCTGAATTTTAAAAAATGTTTCCATTTTTAACAAACAGAGCAGTGTCCTTTCACCTAATCACCTATTGCTCCTAACAAAACACATAAGCATTTCCCATCTTAATGTTTGCTATCTTGGTCACCAGATGATATGTTTGCATTTGCTTGATTTTATTAAATCTGATAAGTCACTGCCTTCTTTGCTACAGTTTTGCTGCATGGGGCTCCTGTTGTTAAATATATTCTCGCTTTCCAGGAGGTAACCTCTGAAGGGCCAGTTTTGGGGCATAATGTTCCCTTTTAATAATATGTTTCCGTTTTGACCCAAGTGTATAAAGAGAGATTACTGCCTATGACTTTGGGTCAGTTTCTTCTCTTTCACAACTCTTTGGGGAGAACTTCCTTAGAGAAAGTGAATATTTGAAATGGTATCTTAAGATTTCAATTTCACACACAGTGGTTGTAAGAAATAACTGCCTACTAGTGGGATTTCATTTCTATTCAATGGGCAATTAAATTGCTCAAATTTAAGTTTAACATTTAGAGTCAAGTCCCACAATGTGTTTCTATTGTGAATAATTTTAAAGCAATCACGACCTTATTGTACCCTTCCATTGCCACCTTCTGCCTTATGCAAATGAGGGACTGGATAACAACAGAGGTGATTGGAACATGCAAAATGGTTCTTGAGAGCTGGGTAATCTGTCCTTGATCCCTACCAGTGGGACTGCAATTTCATTCCTTCTTACCCTCCTTCCATGACTTACAAATCTTAAATGCCCTGAAATTTAAGCATTTCCAAGTTTTCCTTCCTAAATGTCGATGTCAGATGACTGGATCCCTCTGATGATACTGATCCGAGGTAGATTTGTTTTCTCCTGTTAGCATCTGCTATTCTTTGTGCTTATTATATTTACAAGTGTTTTCTAGGGAGGAGCAATTTCAAATGACTAAGACTACATTTCTTTGCTAAAATGGACTTTGCTTTGAAATGAAAATGCAAATATCATAGGGGAAAATGCTCAGAATGACAATTTACCCCTTTTATTTTTCTCCAAGTTGCATCATATGCCTATTAGTTGTGATATTCATATATAGGAACAAAATAAAGATTTATTTTCATCTGACTTCAGTTCCCTTGCAAAATTCTGTAAACGACTTAATTGTCACAGGCATCTGCTTCCCAAACTCATTTCTGAACTCTTCGGGGCCAGTTGATGGACATGTTTTCACAGAATGTCAATTCAATTAGTAAGTAACCCTAGTAGATTAATAAATCCGGTTTCCTCTACAGTAGAGAAGAGTCCCCACTCCCCAAATCTTAAAAAATTTCCTTATCGGTGATATCTTAGGAGAACGAACAAAAGTGTCAGGCAGATATGGTTCAACTGTGTGATTTGGGGAAGGTTACTTTACTTCTCTGAACCTCAGTTTCTTAACTGTGACATGGAGGCAATAGTAACCTTGAGGTCACTGGGATGCTCATTCACCTCACAAGGTTTTTGTTTTTTTTTATTTGTTTTTGTTTTTTTTTAAAATGTGTTCGTTTGTTTTTGTTTTTATTTATTTTTTGATACTAGGTCTTGCTTTTTTGCCTGTGGAACCACAGGCTCTCGTTGCCTGGGGAACCACGGACTCAAGCAATCCCCAGCCTCAGCTTCCCAGGTAGCTGGGATTACAGGCGCACATCACCACGCCCAGCTATTTTTTTGGAACTAGGTCTCGCTAAGGGCCCCAGGTGGGACTCAAACGCGATCCCTAGCCCCCGTAGCTTCATAGGCTGAAGCTCACAGGCACGAGCCACTGTGCCCGGCCCCTCATAGGGTTTTGACAGCATTGGATAGAATGATACGCGAAATGCTTTGCATAGGAACAGTGCATGGTAAGTGCTCAGCAATGATCATTGCTGCTACTATTACCCCATCTTCCAGAAGTAAGCACCACTGTACCAGGAAGAAACCTTCTCCCCACCATCAGGACCTCTGCCCTAGCATGCAGGGCCTGAGATGCTGCAGACAGAGCTGAAGTATTCCTGAATGATCAGCTAGCTGGCCACAGACTTGGGCACTCCTACATTTTTCTATGCAGAAATTTAGTTCCTGGGTAGGCTGCTGATCATCTTACTGCTTTCCAACCACACTGTCTTAATCTTCCACATCCTTGATTTTATCCATCTGTTTTTCCCCCTTCCCATAACTTCTAATCATATTTTATAACCAAGTCAAGAGGTAAAACCAATTGCTGAAGTAACTGCTCTCAAATGTCAAAATTTTACTGCAAGAAGGTAGGCACGTAGCATATCTTAAAGGAAGGGACCTGAAAAAGTTGATTTCTCAGGTTTTTCCTTGGAGCAGCAAGGGTTCAAAAGTATCTCCTTGGAGGGTGTCAACCACCTCTGCTCCAACCCTAGCAAGGTGTGCTTAATGAACTTGGGTGTGTTATTCACTCTCTCTGAACTTCAGCTTCTGCCTCTGTAGGCTGGGCATATCCAGAGCGCCTCTGTCCTGGAGCTCTTACAAGGATTCTCTGAAATAAAACCTAGGAAGCACTTGGAAAGGAGATTGGTATATATTTTACTTGAGTGGGAAGTTTTGTTTACACAGAGATTCCAGTTTTAAAATATTTGAACACCCATTTGTCATTCAAGCCCCCACTGATGAGAAAGAAAAAAGAGCTATAGTCTCTTGATAAGTCCTTTGACATGCTTGATTCCCCGCTACTCCAAGGAAAAAGCTGAGAAATCAGCCTTTTCAGTCCCCTTCCACTAGGATATGCGATGTGCTAACCTCCTAGCAGTAGAATGTTGACATCTGAGGGCAATTGTTTCAGCACTTAGTTTGCCTCTTGGCTTAGCTACAAAATACAACCTAGAAGTTGTGGGGAGTTCTTCTTCCACCTCTGCCATCATCAAACCCTCCCTCTCCTCTCTTAGAGTCTGGAGTTTGAATGGACTTACTGCTCCACATTCAAGGGAAAGGCATAGTTGACTTACTGAGTTGTCCTGTGCTCCTAGTTCATGCACTCTACCTCCTCTCTCCAGCTGCTCAGCGGCATCCCCATCTGCAGGTCACCCCCACAGCACAGTGCCTGACACCCTGAGATAGCACCTCTGAAATCCAAACTCTTCATTGTAATTTAAAGACCATTTCTATCGGGTTTCTACTTTCTTCTCTATCACAACTCCCTCACCCTTTTCTGATCCAGCTAAAGTGATTTTTTTTTTTTTTTGAGACTAGGTCTCGCTATTTTTGCCTGTGGAACCGCAGGCTCACATTGCCCCGGGTACCACAGACTGCAGCAATCCCCAGCCTCAGCTTCCCAGGTAGCTGGGATTACAGGCACATGCCACCACGCCCAACTATTTTTTTCGGACTAGGTCTCGCTACATGCCCCCGGCAGGACTCGAACCGCAATCCCTGGCCCCCGGCTGCAGCTTCCTAGGCTGCCGCCTACAGGCATGCGCCACCATGCCCGGCCTAAAGTGATATTTTTTTCTATTCCTTAAGCTCTCTTGATTCTACTGATTGCTGAAGGAGGTATTTCAGCAATACCCAGGGAAGAACTGTTTGCCTCTTTTTGCCTGTCTTCTCTGCTTCCCACTTGCTTCTCTTACTGCCAAACTAACCTGTTTACATGGTCACCATCCTGATGAAGATTTTGCAGTGGATACCTATTGCCTGTGACCATCAGCAAGTTCTTTAACCTTTGCAGGACCTCGGTGCTGTTATTTTGATAAAGGGAAGAGGTAGACTGGAAGGTTAGAGCCACGTTTCTGCATGAGATTCTGTCCTAACAAAGACCAAATTCCTCATGCTTCCATTGATGTGCCCTGTGATTCTGCCCATGCCATCAATTCAACTTGATATTCCACATCCCTGGAGCCTGACTTTCCCATCCAGCCAAGCTGTTTTTCCTTAATCTCAAATATCCTGCTTGTTCCCGTTTACTGTGTATACTAATTCTCTCTATCTGGAGTGTCTGCTTTGTCTGTGTTTCAAAACTTTAGTGCTAGAGTAATAGAGTGGTTTAGAATAGAAGTTTTGAGTCTCTGCTTCACAGCTTATATCTGGGTCATTAATCATAGGCAAATCTCTGAGCTTCAGTGCTTGCAGTGATAAAATAGAGACAACCATAAATACGGGGTCAGGAAAAGATACTGTGTGCAGTAGGCAGAGGACACCAGCAGGTAAATGGCAATCAACTGCATTTATTCAAAATCCTCCTCAATTTTCTCTCCCTCTCGAAACGGTGCCCACTCACTTAACCCAGCTTAAGCCACATCTTTACCCTGAAGGTTTCTCTGCACCTTGAAAATCATGGTGGCTGTTCCCTTTCTGAATTCTCATGGTTCATGGATCCAGGGTCCAGTGAGGTGCTCACTACACTTTCTTGCAGTGTGATGATTACATGTATGTGCATCATCCAGCCATCTCAAATTTCCTTACATTCTTGGAAAAGAGGCTCCAACTTTCATTTCCACTAGCTTCCAGGGCACTAAAATAAGTTGTAAGGTACTGAATAATTCTTTTTTTGGTTCAAGCTCAATTAAAGTTAAAGTTAATTCTTTTTGAGCTAACAAATCTTTTTGATCAATCGACTAGTTCCAAGATTCACATTGGCACTCACAAAAACCAGGGTCTTGACATGGGTGAGAAAGCTCTCCCCCAAATCTGTATCAAGGATGGCCCCTGCAAAGTCAGCCAGAGACCTCTTGAAAACTATTAATAAAAACTACAAAACCCTTGAAAGAAAACATGGAGGAGGAATTGCAAAGATTTCTTGGATATGACAATAAAAATATAGTCAACAAAGTCAAAAACAGATCACTTGGACTATGTCAAGATTAAAAAGTTTTGTGTGTCAAAGGATACTACCAAGAAGGAAAAAGGCAACCTATAGAATGAGAGAGAAAATATGCGAACTATATATAGCTGATAAGAGGTGAATATCCCATAAGTTACATAAATAACTTCTTCAATTTAACAACGCAACAAACAATTAAAAATGAACCCAGAAACTCAGAGACATTTCTCCAGCGAAGATGCACAAATAGTCAGTGAGCAATAGAAACCTGTTCAAAATTACCAGTCAACAGGGAAATGTACACCAAAATCTTAATGAGATGCCACCTCACATCCATCAAGATGGCTATCATAAAAACAAAACTAAAACCAGAAAATAACAAGGATTAGAAGAGTTGTGGAAAGATCATATACTGGTGAAAATGTAAAACAATGCAGTTACCGTGGAAAACAGTATTTTTGTTTCTCAAAAGATTGAAAACAGAATTACCAGATCCAGCTATTTCCCTCCTAGGTATATGCTCAAAAGAACTGAAAGCGGATTCTTGGACAGATATCTCTACACCCACGTTCACAGTGGCATCTTTCAGGTAGCCAAAAGATAGATGCCATCCCCAGTGTCCATCAATGGACGAATGGACTTAAATTAAAGTAGCATTTTCACATAGTGGAATAGTGGTCCACCTTATAATGAGAGAAAATTCTGACACATGCCGCAACATGGACAAACCTTGAAGACTTCCTGTTAAGTGAAATAAGTTAGACAAGTAGATGAAGACCATATAATTCCATTCATTTGCTGTCCCAAAATGAGTCAGACTCACAAAGAAAGTAAGATCGTGGTTGCCAGGGTGGGAGCAAGGGGCGATTCATTGCTTAATGGAAATGGAGTTTCCATTTAGGAAGATAAAAAACATTTGTGGGGATGGATGAAGGTTGTACAACAATGCAGATATGCTCAGTGCCCCTGTGTTGTATACTTGAGAGAGGTTAAAATGATAAATTTTATATTACATATATTTTAACACACACAAGCCAGAAAAAACAAAAACATGTTAAAAGTTAAAGACCATTCCCTAGGTAGGTTCCTATGTCTGCAAGTAGAATTTCCCCTATTGTTTCAGAGATCTGTCTCACAACCAAGTCTGTCTCATCTGCGAACCATTTAATCATCCAATATTAGGGTCAAGCCAGCCCCATGATCTCTGAGATATTCTCCAGGACCCCCTAATTGCAAGCTCTGTCCACTTAGACCTCAGCTGACAGTGCTGGTTCCTGACTTCCATGTGAGTTTCTTGGCAGGAGTTTGCATGGCTTAGCGAAAGGATTAAGGCTGCAGTTTGTTATGATGCAAAGCCACATCCTAAAAGAAACTCGGTGCTCTTATATAGAACTATCTGCCCTGTCCTCCCTCGGGAGTGCCACTCTCTGAGGTGGAGGCAGTGGGGGTCTTTCTCAAACAGAGCTTCTTTAATATCCACAGGCCCTTTCCAAAGACCCCGGGTTGCTCCTTTCCCACTTTCAGGCTACAACGCTTCTCCTATAGTATTGCAGAAGGCCGCCTTGGATCCTATCTTACAAAGGAAGGGCTATTAAAAAAATATTCCATTTGTATTTTCTGTGTGGTCCTCCATCTGGAAATATCTTTTATCTGGCAACTTTTGCAAAGTGAACTGAATCATGAAAGAGGTCCTGGCAGGTTTACGCTGGCTCCTCTATCACTCCAAGAAGTCATTTTCATCCTAACCTTCACAAGGGTCGAATAATCATGATTTGGTATTGGAAATAGGACTGGCATGGAAAGATAGCAAGTTTTTTCAGACCCCCCCCAGGCATCTTTCACCCTAAAAATACCCACTTGGAAGACGAGGGAAATATAGATTATTATGCACACTCAGTTCAAATATTATTTATTCAGAGAACCCTCCACTAACCTCCAACCAACTAGATCAAGAACCCCCACTATGTGACCCCACTTCCAGTTTAGGTGACACTGTAATTCTGTATTTTATGATTAAATACTCATGGATACCCCAAATGCTAAGCTCCTTTTGCGCATAAGTCATTCTAACAGCTTAGCCCAGTATCTAGTATATAAGAAGTTCCCAGTAAATATTTATTGAAGGAATGAAGGAGTAAAACTCACTTACCTGATGCCACCGGTTACTTTAAATTCAGGTTGAAAAATAGTTTCTTTCCAGAGCCGTTGTTACTGAAGGAAAAGGAGAGGAACCTTCTGGTAGGTAGCTAGCAGTAGAGGGAATGCAGAGAGAGGGAACGGAAAAGAGAGCTCTTTATCTTCTGTCAGAAAAGTGTTTCCACAGGACCTTGATAAACTAGGGACAAGAACCCCAGGGCCCTCTGATGCCTGAGTGTCCTTGATAGTGTGACTGGGTGGGACCAGCAGGGCTTTGGCATCAGGGCTAAGGGATGGAGCTAACGGTCTCTTCACTGGTTAAAAAGGCTGCTTCCTGCCAGTTTTTTTTTTCCCCCTTTGTCATGTACCAGCCCAGTTTAGAAATGGGAAGGAGCAGCCCCTTCTCCAAATGTCCAAAGTGGGTACATCAGGAGCTGCCCTTATCAAGGCTGTTGTGGCTTTTCAGTTGGCTGCTCTGGCTAGTGAGAAGACGTGTGTCCCACTTAGGTCTGTCCTCACACAACTGCATCTCCCTTTGGGCCTCAGAAATCCCCCAGGAGTCAGAAAGGGCAAGTACCCAGTCTTCCAGTGGATAGAAGAGGACATTAGGCACACACTCTTCAAAATCTTCCCTCTGTCTAAACTGGAAAGGCAATCATAGGACATTTACTCATGGGATCCACTCTCTCACTCACAAAACTGATTTTTGAGAATTTATTTTTCAACAGAAAGAGCTTTGTCTGATAAAACTCAACTCAGGGGTCATATGACCTCACAAGTGGTATTTCTTACATTTATCTTCTGAGCGATTCAGGCAAAAGATCACGGGAATAGATGGGCCTATTTTGCAAAGAATAGCCACCTTTTATTGAGCACATACTACATGCCAGGCATTTCATATGTGACTGGAGATGCATTTGGAGGTAGATAGAGGGTGAGGAGAGACAGGAGATGGGGCAACTGCTCCAGGAGCTTCAACATCAAAAAAGGAGTGAAGAAAGGAAGTATAGAGCAGAGAAGAGAAGTGGGTGTGCAAGGACAGGCACAACCCTGCAAAACTGGGCAAGACTTAGCTACAGGAAAAAAGGAAGAGGCAAGCAAGGCAGCTCCAAAATCATCTGTAGCAGGTCGCATAAATTGAGCACTTTTCTATACTAGATTTTAATATTTTATCTCATCAGCTCCACCATAGTAACCCTTTGAGGTACAAATTGTCCCCTACCTCTACACACAAACCATTCCCTATGTGACTGCCAGAGGACCCCTTTATACCTACAGCAGATCATTTGATGCCTGTGCTTCAAGTCTCCAAAGCTTTTCTTCTTGCTCAGAGTAAAAGCTAAAGTCCTCCAGAGCCCTACACATCTGGCCCCAACCATATGTATCTTATCTTCTCCTACATTCCCCCATCTCTCTGATTCAGTCATACAGACCCTCTTGTTACCCTTCAAACTCTGGCTTTAGGGTTTTTGCTTTTTTCCTCTCCCTGGAACATTCTCCCCCAGATGTTAGGCCTCCTTACTAAAAAGGCCTTCTTTCATGTCCCAGATCCATCACCTGACAACCCTGGCCCCACCATTTCCCTTTGCTCACTCTACATTCATTTTCTCCACAGCACATACCACCACCCGACATATTCTATGTTTACTGGCTTTTTGATTAATGTCTATCTCTCCATCTCTAGTTTGTAATTTACCATTCAAACAAGAGCAACATTTATTTTCTTCACATCTCCAGGACCTAGAATAGTTTCTGACACATATTTGTTGCCCAGTAAATATTTACTGACTGAATAGAATGTTGGGTATTATTATCCTGATTTGATGAAAGGGGAAACAGACTCAGGAGGAGTAAATGACTTGCCAAAGTCAGCATTTAAGTTAAGAAAAGTCTGCCCACAAGGACTGTTTGTCTGCTAGTGTACAATACTCCCAAGGAGCTTTAGACCTCTGTGACGGAGAAAAGGGGTATTTACTAAGCAGCCATGGGAAATACTTGTAGAAGAACAGGCTTGGATAATGATAGTGGAAAGATGACAGTTTGGGTTCTGTTCTTTATTGAATCTAGTTAGGATCAGAATCCAAGGGTGGTCTTTTGAGTATTTGCCATATGCCAGACATTCAGGGTTTAAGAATAGTCGAGACAGGGTACCCATCTTGAGGAGCTTACTACCTAGAGGTGAAGTGTCATAATCACATTTACTGAATTCATGGTTCAGGAGCTGACACCCAGGCTAACTCCCAGAGCTAACCCACCAAGGTACAAAGCTGCAGTGGGCTCTTTGAGCCAGACATTGAATAAATAGCAGTGTCTAATGGTCCTGTTCAACAGATAATGGCCACTTAGGTTTATAGGACAAAGCAGTGACATTAGAAATAGAGAAATCGGTCACAAGGGACTACTCAGGATCTCACAGGAACAAGGAGGAGGTAAATATTTCATTCTTACTCATTCACATGCCAGGTAGAAATGGAATGCCTCTCACATGCCAACTACTCCTAGTCCTTGGGTATAAAACAATGAGTACCCCTACACTCAAGGAATACAATCTAAAGGCAACTTAAATGACATTATTATCTTAATCACCACTATTATTATTATTATTATTATTAATAACGATGATGACTAGTGAGGACTAGCCATTGCTGAAGCTCATCTAGAATTCATTCATTCCTCATAATGACATTGTCATTAGCCCTATATTATAGACAAGGAAACCAAGGTTGCTGTCTTCTTAAATCCTATGATTTTCTGAGTGCACAAAGAAGGACATAGCTCATTTTACTGAGAGTCAAGAAAATCTTTACAGAACACTGAAACACTTTCAGGTGGGATCTATGGAAGTGTGGGTTTTCTCTATGCAGAAACATTGGAGCAAGAATCTGGAACAGTGAAAATTTAATCCCTATTTCAAAGAGTAGTTGTGAGAAGTCAACCAGATAAGCTATATAAAACCCTAGCACGATGCAGATATGCTCAAATATTTGTTCCCCTTCATTAGTCCCTGATGGCAGTGGGAACACATTGTCACATTCCCCGGGCACCTTTGTTTTTAAGATACCTTTCAAGTTATAACCTCCTTGGAGTCAAAGCACGCCATGACGATCCTTGTCCTCAATCTAGAATTGGAATGTGTTTCAAAATGTGCTAGCAAGGACGGGATTGTGTAAGTAAGGTTGTGCAACCATGCGCGTGCGTACACACACACACACATTGTTGCTGAGGACATGATGGTAAACACTGGCTTCTCTTTTAGATCAAAATAACTGAGTGGTCCCTCTGTGTGGCTGGTGTAAGGGAAAAAATTAGATGGGTAAATTAGCCGCTCCCAAAGACATTAGCAACAACCCGGCTCAAACCATGTCTGACTCACCATGGGACCAAGTCACAGTCTATGAATAGATGCTCTTCCTCCTGCTCACAGAGAAGTCAGACTGTCCAGAGCACCGTGGGGGAGGCCTAAAGGCTCATACCCCCTTCAGAATAGATTTATTTTAAAAGACAAATTTAATTAGCATTTCTAGCTCCTTGAAGAAGACAAAAAAATGTTCCCCCATGATACTCCATTCATCAGAGAGTTAATCAAGCCTACTCACCCGCAGATGATGTAATACTGGTGGCTTCCCTGATCAGACTTGAGCTCCTTGCCCCACTGATGCCCTCTCAGCTAATTGCCCCGCTCCACACCTGTTACTTCTCGGGAGGCCCTGGAACTCCAGTGCCTAGTGCCTGTGCCACCTCCTCTTTCTGCTCAGATACCTGGAGGCCCATGTAGACAGCAGAGCCTGTTCCTGAGCTGAGGACCAAGGAGATATTTCCTTCTCATTTCTTGCCAAGGCCAATTGCTGTCTTTGAGGGTGCCACAAGCCCGGGGTTCAGAGGTTGGGCCCACTGGCAATTGGGTTGTTTGATTCAGTAGAGCTGTGCCTTTTGCAGTGAGCTCTCATGCAAGAAAAAAACTTGTGATTCACAGCTTTGAGCCGGTTCCAAGAAGCCAATACCAAGAAGCCATCTCTGACCTAGTTCATGAGTAGTTCCCTCTCCCTCTTGCAGCTCCTCCCTGTAAACCTCATCCCTGCACTATTAGGGAGGAAAAGTACATGCAAGTATGTGCATATAAGTATGTACTGTTCAGTGCAGCACCTACTTGTTATTCCAGTAAAAAGATGCTGCAGGCGCTACTACAAAGTTTGAAGACTCACACGGACCTGGATTTGCATCCTGACCTAGCCATTTATTGGCCAGGTAACAGCCTCTCAGAGTCTCGGCACCCTCGTTTCCAAAATAGGGCCGGTGACACCCACCCTGCAGGATTGTGGGGTGGATTAAATGACATAGTCCCAGCATGGGGGCTTGTCAAGAACCAGTGCTGCATAGCACGTGCACTGTTGCCTTATACTCAGCAAGCATTTTAGCATCTGGATGAGATGCTAAATTCAAACTCGGCTCTTCATGTGAACCCTGGAAAGTTAGAGGGATACAGAAGTCACTAATAAGTAACTGATTCTTTACTGGTTGAATAAAAAAATCCCCATCCCTCCTGTGACTTGTTTTCACCAGACTCTTCGCAGCTGCTTTCCCCATGCCGCCATTTTGAGCCTTGTCTCTGGGCCACTGCAGGCTCCCCTGTCCTTGTATGCACCCCCCGTATGCTCACTGTCTCCTGATTGGTTTGCATGCTATTGTTGCCATCCCCTGAAAAGGCTGCTTCCCCATGCAAGTTCCTGTCTGTCAGCTGCCTCCCCCTGCCTGTATCATCTGTCTTCTAGGCCAGACCTGTCCCAAGGTGACAGCTCGGCAGGCCTCACCCCCGCTTCTCTTCCAAGCATTAGCAGCCCACCCTGGCCCAAAGATATCTTTTATGGCTGATCTCTGGCGGCACCTCCTACCTTCCAATTAGGAGCTTGTCAACACCCCAACCATCACTCTTCCTGCAGCGGCTGACAACACAGCTGCCCGCCGAGGCTGCTGTGAGAAAGTGAAGCAAAATTATTTCCATGGTGGAGGTGGTGCTGAGCTCAAGGGTTGGAAGCTAGGTGAATCTGAGTCTAGTTAGGCCTCATTCTGCAAGGAGATAGCTAATCTCTGAACCCACAGCTCTAAGTGGTGCTTGGCATACAACAGGCACTCAATAAATGAGTGCACACAAATTGGACAATCCCAGGACATATTCATCATCAGCTGACCAATTCCCCTTCTCACTACCTATTGATGTCCAGTTTATTTCTCTCTCTTGTATATGCAAATAAGAAAATTAGCTCGTGACTAGTCTTGCACGGTCTTTATTTCTGTGGTTGAAAATACATTTGTACCAGAAAAAGAAGTGCAGTCCCCTTGTCCTCCCCCTGCCATCTTTTCCAAATCTTAGGATGATGGTGAGGCTTTCTGAAACTCAAAGCATTTTCAGAAACTGGAGCTGATGAAGGAAACAAAACCCAAGCTAACATTTTTCTTATCTGGCAGTGCGGTCTGGTGGTTTGCGCAGGGGCTCTGCCAGTCGGAAGTCTGGCTTTCTATTTCTGGGACCTAAGGGAAACCGTGTAACAACAGTCTTCACGGGCCCACACCCTCTTGCTTTCTCTTTCTCTTGTTCTCTGTAATGAGCCTTGACTGGAATAGCTGAGCCACAGCAATCCGGAGCTGAACCTCGAAAGGAAACCAGGCCCTGTGGCCCCAGCTGCCACCCTGACTGAGGCTGTGAGGGTTAGTGGGGTTAGATGAAAGAGAACCCTGAGAAGTGGAGAGCGAGGGTGATGTGCAGGAACATGGTTTTGGGCTGAGAGGACCAAAATGTGGTGATGACTGACTTAACCACATCAAACGCGGTGTTTTCTCGTGTGACAGCTTGTGAGCTGGGAATCCCAAGGGCTCTTGGGAGAGGAATTTGTCAAAGGCCAAGGAGTGTCCCTTGTGTCTGGGAAAGGCGGTGAGAAGGGATTACCCTGGCTTTGCCTTCTAGAGAGCAGATCTAGAAGCAGAGAACTAGGAAGTCCTTTGGTCTGAAGGAGCAAATGGAGGAGCCTGGGAGGGAGAAAGTTTTAAAGTGTCAAGATAATTGGTGAAAGGGAACAGGATGAAGAGAAGAGGTGGGTGTTGAGGTCAGCTCTTCGGAAGGGCAAAGGACAGAGTGATGAACAGACTGCTGGCCTCAGCCAGTTTACAGTGGGAAAGGCCACCCAAGAGTGTCTGTGTCACAGCAGCCCAGGCAGAGATGGAAGCATACATCCCCCAGGGACTCTGCTGCACCCCAGACTTGAAAGCACAGAGATGTGAACCACCTTGACATCAATAGAAAGTGTTCAGCATTTGAGCAATCAAATTCTCCCACTATAACGAAGCAAGTCCCAGCGCTAGAAAGAACAGATCCTTTGGGGGAAAATAGTCATCTGACATGCCATTTCCTTCCTCATTTATACCCCACTGATCTGTAGGTCTCAATTCCTGCCACTGTAGCTGTTGTTTCAACAACCAGGAAGCTCTGAGACCTCTTGGGTTATCTTTAGAGTGACCTGTAGGAGGTTGTAGGCTGAGCCTTGCTGGGCAGTCCGAAGGTTTTTGCTGTGGGCTGACCTGAGTCCTGACTCTGGGCCTACTCTGGGCCAGGGTGGGTCAGGGAGAACACTTTCCAGTCAACTGGGTGTTGTGCAGGGCCTCAGACTAGCAGGGATATGGTGTTTTATGACATTCCAATGGCAGCACACAGAGAAAGCTGGGTGCTTTCAATTCAAAAGAAAAAAAGTTTCTCCAGAGGGGCAACACTAAGAAAAGAACTAGCTTTGTACTTAGAAAAACCCAGATTTGAATTCTGAGTCAGCCTCTTATGTGGCAAAGCACTAACTCTCTCATCTCCAATTTTCATCTATAAATGGGGATTATAAAATCCTCTCAAGGCTGTTGTGAGGATTTAATAAGATATGTAATTGGTATAATTCCTGGCACATGGTAACTTGTGTTTTATTGTCCTTCTGTCCCCAAAGTGCATTTGAGACAATTGAGTATTAAAAAAAGGATTTCGCTGTGAAGTCCCCCTCCCCCTCATTGATATTTATGGAGAAAAAGCTTTCAGCTGGCAAAGTGGCAGAGCCCATTTCCAGACCGTACCCAAGACCAGCAATGTCCTTCTATCAGGTGGAGCCCAATAAATGTTAAGCAAGCCCCATGCTGCTCCACTCACAGCAGCAAAGGGCCTAGCACTAGTCTCCTTTCCTTTCTAGTGTGTCACCATTTTCACTTCATAGCTAGGGCAGCATAAGCTAGGTCCAGTCATATTGGAGGGGCCAGTGGGGTACCCTCCCCAGCCTAGGACCTAACCTTCTACAGGACCAAACACTTTGTCCCAAGTAGAACTGAAGTTGAGAGACACTTGTGTCTTTTAAGGATAATAGGTAACAGTGGATGGAGAACAGAGATGTTTATGAGGAGAATTCTGGGACCCCCAAAGGAATCCTAGAACAAGAAAGTTATAATAAGAGACAAAGTGAGAAATTAATCAAAGACTTTCACTGAAATATCAGGGAACAGCAAGACACAGGCATTGGAACCAGCTGTTCGGTGTGAACAAAGATAGCCCTGGTGTTTTAAGAAGATTGTGCCCAGGGGGCCAGTTCCAGTTGTCTTCAGTTTGGACAACAGCACCCCAATTTTTTCACTCCTGATTTCCTACTTAGTGAGGTTGAGATTAAGTTTTCACTTTTAGATAACAATATTAAAGTATTATGAGTTTGAAAAATAAGCCCAGAAAAATATAATGCTATTACTGACTCATTATTTCTTTAAATCAAAGCAAAAGCTCACCTGTCAATAAAAAAGCAGATTACAAGATTCATCGGTAACTATTTGGAGAGGTTATATAATGAAAACAAGAGCATTTATAAGGAAGCTGCATTCAATTTTGAAATTACTCACTGATCCATTCACATATCCATTCATTCAAATAATTTATTGAATAACTATTTTGTGCTTAGTTGCATTTCCATATGTTTTGTGCAGAAATCAGTGACCTCAATGCATGTGCACCCACAAGAACTATTCCTAGGGATTTATTCCCTACATTATTCATTGTGGGTGATAGGATGGGGGCTGGGACTCTCACAAGGCAAGAGTCAGGAGAGTTGATCAAATCCTTCCTGTCACTACTGCTGTGACCTATAATGTTCATCTGTAAAATGAACTAGATCAGTCAAATGATCTCTAAGAGATATATTTTGTTCACACTTGTATGAAATTCAAGTTCTTTGTAATATGCTATAATGAGCTACAAACCAGTTGTTTTCAAAGCAGCTTATAATACTTTGTGATGGTTTGATAGCTTTGGGTCATCAGTTTCGGAAATGTCCCCCATATCTCATTTCTGCCCTTTACTGGTAGGATCAGGCATTAATTCACTTCAGGCCCTTGCAGTCATGTGGATTTACAGGGCCAGAAATGAGAGCTAATCTGGATTTCACAGTGAGTTCATCTGGTTTTTCTACATAGGCAAATAATTTTAAAAACAATTTTTAAACTCTGCAGGGGCCAATCTAGTAGTGTACATTTTAAAAAAATAGGCAGATGTTGACTTTAACCAATAGGCTCTAGTTTGCAAAGTTTGATTTTTATAAAACTGGATTGAGTCTGGAGCACTAGTCATACCTGCCTCTCATAGCTGTGTGGACTTCAGCTGGTCCTCACACTTCTCTAGGACCCAAATTCTCTTATCTAACAGTGAAATTTAATTATTTAATATTTCTTTCAATGCTGAAAGACCATGCCTGTGTTTCAAAGAAGTACATCCTGAATGGATATGTTGACTTATGAATATTTCAGTATTTTGCACTCAGGACTAGAAAGTGTGACCATATCCAACTACATCCTCCCAAGTGCAGGCGAAGGAACCTTCTTTTGGACAGAGTTAGGACCACACAGCAGAAATTTATGTCAACAATCATACTGAGACTGACCTCCCCACCTCATGGAAACATTGCTAAAGGACACCACCCCCAAATCCCCAGCAAAGTCAAACCCAAGGTGTGCTCACCAGCCTGACAGCTCAGAGAAGCAGAAGCAGAAGCATCATGATAGCCTGACTCTACCTACTGATGGACCACATGAACAGATACTTTGAAAGAAGCAGAGCAGATGCTAGTGCACATGATATCTTTGTAAGAGTTAGGAAAAATCTGTCCTCTCCTCTAAGCTGATACAGTCATGCTGGGGTGCAAAGTTTAGAAAGCAGTAAACCTTTCATCCCAAGTCATTCATTGGGCTGCACAATCACAACCATAGCCTGGATGAGGGCTCTTATTTTGTAGGCTGAGGATGGGACTGCAAGGTGAAGATCTTGAAGACTTTTTTATACACTTGAAGTTAATGTAGTAAGTTCTATAGCTGCACCAGCCAATAGAATGGACTAGACACATGTAGCTATTTAAACTTACACATAGGCAGTCACTAGACATGAGTAGCTACTTAAATTCACCTTAAAAAAATGAGAAAGCTCATCTATCAGTCACATTACCTCCAGATGAAGCCAATATGTGGCTACCATATTGGATAGCATATGTAGCAAACATTTCCAGCACCATGGAAATTGTTCAATAACATTGTTCTGTGGGGTCACTTTCAGTTATATTATCCTTGACTAGATTATCTGTCTTACCTTCCCTGTTACCTTCCACTCCTCCTACTTCCCATCACAGGCTGTATTATGAAGTCCTTTGCACCATTCATCATGTTTCCAGTATTCTAGGTCATATCCAATCAACTGTTTTGTTCAAGTGTTTCTCTCTTCCCAAATTGTCCCTCTTCTACCAATTACTGCTCAATTCAATAAAACCTTGTTCACTCTTCAAGGTCTGACTCATAAGCCGACTTCCTACACCCCCTAGGTGGGTCCTGCTTTCTCCTAAGTGGTCCCAAATCTACACATTCATCTCTTGGCCCTTGTACCACTGATTCTAGTCAAAGGTTTACCTGCCTTGTCTCTTCTGCTCACTGTGGGCCTTTGAGGGACCCTATTCAATTCAGTGCCTCCAGGGTCTGGATATGAAAGACCAGGAGAGCTGCATCTCTGGAAGGAAAAGTTCTTGACCACTGTGATCAAAGCTCTCCTCTCAAACAATTAAATCCAGTGCCTGTAATCCCAGTTACTTGGGAGGCAGAGGCTAGGAATCACTTGAGTCTGTGGGTTCGGGGCTACCCCGGGCAACATAGCGAGATCTAGTCTCTAATAAAAAAAGAAAAACAGCTGGGCACGGTGGCTCGTGCCTCTAAGCTTCAGCCTATGAAGCGACTGGGGCTAGGGGTCGCGGTTCGAACCCCGCTCAGGGCAACACAGCGAGACCTAGTCCCAAAAAATAGCTGGGCGTGGTGGCACGCGCCTGTAATACCAGCTACCTGGGAAGCTGAGACTGGGGATCTTGGGTCCGTGGTACCCTGGGCAACATGAGCCTGTGGTTCACAGGCAAAAATAGTGAGACCTAGTCTCAAAAATCAATCAATCAATCAATCAATCAATCAACCCTGATATGTTTAGTGACCATACTTTGAATCTGCAGTAGTGCTCCGTAACTCCCTCTGATCTTGGACCCAGCTACCTGAGCACTGTCCTTCCCAGTTCCCAGAAGAGGAGACAGCCTCAGAGATGTGCTGTCATGCAGGCTGACTTGTTAGAAATGACAGAGCGTCACTTGAGACACTCCTGCCTCCAGCCCAGACACCAGGATGCCTCTAATTTTGGGGTAGTGACTGTGGACAACTGATTGACCTGCTTTTGCTTCCATCAAGCAGGAGCTGACACAAGGAGCTCCCATTTAGCAGATGTTTCCAGGCAGATATGTGAACACACAGCCTCCCCTAAACCCCAGGAGGAATACATGTCTTTGGGAGGCATTCTCCAACCTCATTCCTCTGAAGAGGGCTGGACCAGGTCAGAGACCCCCGTTCACACTCTCCATTCCTCCCTAACATGCCCTGCCTTGCTGCCTGCTAACTTGAGCACAGCAGAAAGGCCAGTCTGACCCTCTGGCTCAGAGGGGACACATTTCCCAGACTTTCTTTACTGCTCCAGTTCTTATCTTTTCTCTGTCTTCAGAGCAACCCTTTCCACAGCTGCCTAGGTGAGCTGGGCAGTTTTATGATGACATAAAAAAATATTTCCTTCCTGCAAAAGGCTTGAGTGTCATAACTAACCATGGGCATGTTATTACTAAAGTCCTTCCTGCCTAGGGAGAGACATTTTGTACTCAAAACTAGTTGGAAAGAATGGACAGACCAAGGGAAGGAAGTGCAGGTTGTCAGGCACAGCCTGTTCTCCCACATCATCCTCCAGGGACCCCCAGGTTTCTAGGGGCAGCTCTTAGGGGCAATGACAGTAATTATCAAAGCATGAGTCTGCTCTCCCGTCACAATCACTCCCATTTTCTCTTTTTCTTACTTCTTCTAATTCTCATTTTCTTGTTTTCTCTCACTTCTGCACTTGCCTTCAATCTCCCCCAAGCACTGTGTGGCCCCCCTGGGAACACTGAGTTCAGAAAAGACTTTGATGTGGTCTCTGAGCTCTGGCTGACCACTTCTGCCCCCTTTCCAACACACTCTTAACTCCTCTGCGTGATGCTTTGAGGTCCCAGTTCTGTGAGTACAAAGCAGGTGAGCTGTGAGCCAAGATACACACAGAAGGAAGGAAACACCCACATTTTAGGAGCCAGGTCAATAATAGCCTCCTGGCAGACCGCTGTCCTCTCCGGCCCTCCCCGCTCACCTTCAGGCCTCCTGTGCTTGTTGTTCTGACCTTGACAACTCGATTCCAAGCCCTGATGTTCCTCGCCTGATGTTCTCCTCATGGGTGACACTAGCTGAGCCTAATCTCTAGGTTAGGAACAGCCCGGTGACCTGTGGCCTCTTCCTTGTGATGTTTCTGCTTTGGCTTAGCATTTTCCACACAGGACTGTCCTCCAGATCTACTTAAGCCCTATTATATGACCTGAACCTCTTCCAAAACTAACCATAAAATGTGAACATTAACAGTACAGCCTGTGCCAGACTCTGTTTGAGCCCTAGTTCTTGTCCCTTACAAGTTGTGTGGAACGATAAAAGGATTTTATCTTTCCATGTCTCCATTCTCTTACCTATGAAAAGTAAGGAACATCCATCTCCTGGAGGACTTGTGAGGATTCAATGCACTGAGCTGTGGAAGGGTTCTTAATAGTGCCTGGAACAGAGAAATGACTCAATAAATATTAGCCATTATCATTATCGCTCTAGGTATTTTCATTAGTATCCAAGCAAGAAACATAAGAAATGAGATCTGATCATGGAAGGATCCCAGATTGTCCTAAGATCAATGATGGGTACACTGCCCATATAGGATGGCTCATAATAGATATGGGGGGATCCATATTACTTCCAGCTTTTTTCCAATGAGCTCAGAATACTTTCTGTCTGTGAGTCTTCTCCGGGCCTGTATACCAATTAGTTTGAGACACATTCACAGTAAGAATGACTTAATTTCTAGATCCACAAACAACACATATCTCCCCCCTTCACAAGGCTAGCAAAAGGTCACAAGGTCAGCATTCTAGCAAAATTCTAAAGAATGTCCCCAGCCTCTGGAAGACCATGGGATCCTCAATGGATCTTCCCTAGGCTGCTGAATACACAGTCCTTCATCCTACAAGCCTACAGGTCCAATCAAGTCAGAAAGGATGCAAATGCAGAACAGAAGTGAGTGGGACTCAGCTCAGGAAGACAGGAACCAGAAATAGAGTCACCTCCTCTCTCAAGAGCATGGCCATTCAGTCCAAAGGTAACTAGCAAAACCCAAGTTAAGTTCAGATGGTAACAGCCAAGGAGCCCAACCTGTTGGGTCAGATGGATGTTGTGTGATGAATGAACAACAGAGATCAAAAAGCAGAGAAGAGAGTATCAATGGGGAGAAGCTGAAAGCAAGAATCATAGGCAGAGATGCCATCAAAGAACCCAAAGCTGTCATCTCCTACTGGAGATGAAGCCAATTTCATGTTAGGGAGTGAGGGCTCAGGCTAGAGGGATAGGATTTGTAACCTGCTGCTGGGATTTAGAATCAGAGCTTTGCTTTCCCTTCCCAGATTCTAGTAGGTCAAGGAAAGTGGAATAACATCATTGGGAGTGGGGGTATAAAGGCACAACATAATGCTACAACCTGAACCTGGCATCTTGGATCCCAGAGTGGTTTACTTCCTTGGCACCTGTCCACCCTTTTGGGAAATAACCCCCTTGGCAAGTCATCTCTTCCTTTCTCTCAGTGTTCACACTGGGTGGAATCTACACATCCCCAGCTCCCAGATAGCAGCAGCCAGTCAAAGCCTTGTATCTCCTCTGCCTGGGGCTGCTTTAGACAAGGCCACTTTCCTCTGTAGCTGAAGTGGCTGCAGCCATCTGACCATCATTCGTATTGAGAATAAAGGGTGAAAAAAGTGCAGAGATAAGAGGAGAAACAGAGGAGACAATATCCTAATTCCATTGTTAGAGCCTTAAATCCAGCCAGCCCCAGCCCTGCGGCTCTCCAGCAGTCTAGATCAATATTCCCCTACTAGTTGGAATCAGTTTACTTTGAATTTTCTATCACGTTCAGCTAAAGCATCCTAAACAAAGGTTGTAGCAACTAGAGAGAGTCTCCTTCCAGACCCCTTTGCTCCTTAATAGAGAGCAGATTCCTATTGTATGATGAGGCCATGCTCCCAAAGGTCCAGGCCAGGCTGGGACTTGGGCTACGGAGGCCTGACTTTCCTATGGGTATCTGGCAGGGCAAGTGGGCACAGCATTAGCCTGAGAGAAAGAAAACCAGGCTCTTACTTTCACATCCCCACCTGCCAATCTGCTATGGTTGGAGCTTGCTATAATGGTTCCAAGGTCACACTTGATCTTCAAATACACATGCACATGTGCGCATGCATGCACACACACACACACACACACACACACACACCATGGAACAATCAAGACAGTGTAAAGTGTAGAGATCATCCTACTAAGAAAAGACAAGCAGGCAACTCCCTGGCACCATCAACATGAGAACCTAGTGCGGAACTAGAACGAGCACCCCCTTCCCTCACCACCCCCAGAACCACCTCCTGAAGAGTGTTTTATTAATCTCAGCTAAATCTCCTCTCCCTACCCTTTACTCCTGTTTTTTATTCCAGGTTGGAAAGAGAAGGAAAGGACAAAAGATCAAGATCTAGAGGTATCTCTTTATCCTGATCTATCTACACAGTCTATATACACCCCCAAAAGTGGTCTCCCCATAGGATGAATAAGTGGCTCACCTGCTCTCTGCCCACCATATTCATCAACAGGAAATTGGCCTGACTCTCCCTCCTGGTACACTGGGAGGCTTTTGGTGACTGCAGGCTGTGGGCTTATACCTTTCCCCTCTAAGTGCCTAGAAATATATATTAAATGTAATAGAACAGGGTTTGGTTCTCTTTTTTAAAGAGCACAGAGGTTCTTCTCACATCTATAATTGCAGCAGAGTCACTTGTTGGCTTGGTATCACCAAGGGCTTTAGGAGAGAAACTGGGTTGATTTCCACCTAACAACCCAAATAAAAAAAGCTGAGTGTGAGCCCTGAGTAGTGAGCACTGCAGTGCATGTAACTGGTTTGTGTTGGCAGCCATGGCAGGTTTTCCTGATCTGTAAGCATAAAAATATTTTCCTGTGGATTATTTCTAACCTGCACATTTTTTTCCATCGTCACATCTGCCTTGACCCCAGGGGTGAACCTTTGAAGGCAAGGCTTCTCAGGAGCAGTTCCGGTGATGCTATCAATCCATTGTGGGACCGGCAATTAATTATAACAATAAGAAAGACATCATTCATCAGGCCTCCCTTCCGGCTCTTAAATTCATAAACCTTCCTGCCACCTGGACAGTTGGGGGGTATGCATCCTCTTAAAATAACCCAATTAAAATTATATGTCAAGTGCACAAGTGAAAAACTCAGAAAGGAAACCCAGAAATAATTAAAGCAATGGTGTGAGAGGCTGTTCAGGGGAGATGAACATTTACTCTTTTCCTAAAATAAATATATTGTGGCTTGGCCACTTAAATTAGTCTCATTCAATGAAAAAAATTAGGGTTTTATTATTTCTTCAATAGTTATTGAGCACCTACTGCGTACAAAGTCCTGTGCTGGGTGCTAAGGATTCAGGGTGAATAGGACTAATTATTCCTTTTCTCTTGAGGCTTCTAGTCCAGTTGAGAAGACAGGTCCTAAACAAGTAATATAGAGATGAATTAATTAATGTGACCAACAAGTATTTATTGAGCATCTGCTATGTGCCAAAATGTTTCCAAGCACTAAATGGGTATTAACAGTGAACAAAATTTATATGTAAATAATTAAAAAAAAAACTGTGAACAGAGAAGGTAAACACTTTTGTCTTTACAGAACTGGCTTTCTAATGATATATATGAATTTATTTCTAATTAGAGTAAGTACCAGGAAGGAAAAGTACAGAGGATCCTCTAGTTCACACGGTCAGAGATGCCATCCATGAGGGACTGACATAATATTAGGCTCCTCAAATAAAATTTTTAAAAATTCTTTTTGCCCTCCAAGACCAAAAGCTTCCCTAGATATAGCAGGAGGCTCCCTCTGTGACTTAATCTGCCGGATGCTCCCTGCTGAGAGGTCCAGCTCTCAGTTCCATCTGCTGCAGAGTGTAGCCTGGTGCAGGAGATGCTGAGGGCTGGCAGTAGGTAGGCAGTAGGTAGGGGATTTAAAACCCAGTTTTCATTAGCAGTCACTGTCCATTTATGCCCCCTACATTGTGTCTGGGAAGTCCTGATACAGAATAAAGCAAGGCCATCCCTCCGTAACGCAGACAGTAACTAATGGGCCTTGCCTTCCCACAAGGAAAACTGGAGCAGAGAAGACAAATTCAGCCTAAGCTGGGGGGCCTTCGGTGTTGCTGGTCAGATGAAAGCAAGTGCTCGATTTCTGGTTTGCCCCACAGATTTTGGAGCTCCGGGTCACCTAACTAAACCACTTAACGCATAACATGCCTGGGTCTACTTGGAAATGGCTGAAGGCACTTACATGAAACACTCAACCTTTGTCCTCAGCCCCGAACCCACAGGTAAGTATTTAGGTCTGTGTTGTATCGATCATGCCTCCCACCAGCACCAGGAAAAACGCTGTGAAGCAAGTCAACTTTCCAGTGACAAGGAAGTCATTCTCCTAATCCGCTCTCACTGGACAATCGGGTTGACAAAAACCATTAAGTTTTCTGAGATTAGAAATTCACTGTCAGTGGGAGCCATGTATAGAGTTTTCCACTCCATTACACCCAGGACAATAACCAGAGGCCAAGTGACAGGAAAAGGCTGGGGCCTTTTAAAGTTTCCTGTGTCCTTGAATAGAGAGAAATAAATTAACAAGTGTGTCCCCTTTGTAGGACATGGGATATATATTATCTCATTAGTCAATGCGACATCCTATGAGGAAAGCTGTTTATTGCATTTGACAGAAAAATAAGTAAGCTGAGGCTGAATGGATTGGAGATTATCTCCGATCACCTCGCTAGTTAATGTGAGATGGGGCTGACAGTCAGCATCATGGGGTGGAGGGAATTATTGGCAGATGCTCTCATTTCTTTAGCTATTCTTGTACCCATTTTCTTCTGAGGGATGACATCCATCTGGAGTGAGTGGAAACAGACAGTGCAGTGGTTAGGGTCACAAGACTGGTAGATGCACAACCATGTATCAGCAATGCCTCTCAGTGTGTGACTTGGGACAAACTCCTTCATCTACCTAAGCCTCCTCCTCTTTCTCTTATTCATGAGGAGATAGAAACCTAAAACATCCATCCAGTAAAGGATCTGAGAATTAAATGAAATCAACCGTAGAACGTATTTAGCATACTACCTGACATATAATGGGTAGGTACTGGAAAAAGGAGTCAGTTGGTAAACAGGAAGTGGTTTTTACTCATATTTATATTATAAATTTATCTAAACATATCACTGAAGGTTTGGAAATAGATAACTGTCCATATTCATAACCGATATTATCATTATGGTAGATATTCCTTGTACTATTGATGCATCTGTTTTTTCTCCACAGATGTGATTATTTTTTCTTTGCAGCATTGCATCTTATTTTTTTTCACTTAGCCTTTTATTAGAAGTATATATGGGTGTGGTGGCACATGCCTGTTGTCCAAGCGCTGGGAGGCAAGAGGCTTGGGATCTCTTGAGTTCGTGGGATCGAGACCACCCTGGGCAGGCAACATAGCGAGACCTAGTCTCAAAAAAAAAAAAAAGCTATTTATTTATGTTGTTACATCATAATTTTAATAACTGTCCACTATTTCATTATATGGATGTACTATAGTTTACATATCCCTTACTTCATGGCCTGATATTTAAGTTGCTTTCTGTCTCTCCCATTATTATAAATAATGTAGAGATGAATATTCTTGTGTACATAGTGTGTCTACCATACATCTACCACATCTAATGACCTATTTATATGGCATGCTTCTCTTAAGAAGACTTGAAGCTTCTGGAGGATAGAATTTGTTTCTACATCATCATACCGCCAGCATGCAGCCTGATCCTGAATCCGAAGATTTGTTGAATCACAAAAACTTTCCCCCAATTTTCTAACCCCTCCTTTTCCCTCTTCCCTCCTTCTCTCCATTCCTTCTGGTAACCAATATATTTTTCATAGAATCTAGCAATTATTTTTGCTGGTGCTTTACCAGTTGGTGCTGTTTGGCAGTTATATTCCACATATAAGGGAAGCCATCTGGTATCTGTCTTTCACGCTCTGACTTATTTTACTTAGTGTAATCATCTCACAATCCATTCATTTTGTTCTGAAAGGCACTATTTCATTTCACTCTTTTTAAAAGCTAAGTAATATTCCATTGAGTACATATTTTGCAATTTCTTTATCTTCTGTTTTGGAGCACTTAGGTTGGTTTCATGACTTAGCTGCTATGGATAATGCTTCTATGAACATAGGAGTACATAAATCTTTTTATATTAGAGTTTTCATACTCTTTTTTTTTGACTTTTCACATTCTTTAAGTAAATACTTCATGATGGTATTGTTTGATAAATGCTATTTCCAGTTTTATTTTTGTAAGGTACATCCATATCACTTTCCTTAAAGGCTGCACCAAATTACTGAAACATGGAGCAAGTTACTGAGACATGCGAGAACATAGATAAATCTCGAACATACATGATAATTAAAAGAAATAAGACACAGGTGATTACCTACTGTATAACTTCATTTAAATGGTATTCCAGGTACTCGCATTTTTATTGCAGCACTATTTACAATTACCAAGATATGGAAACAACCCAAATACCCCCAAACTGATGAATGACTGAAAAAGATGTGGTATATTTACACAATGGAATATTATACATCAATCAAAGAAGACAAACTTATGTCATTCGCAGCAACATGGATGGAGTGAGAAGGAATCATATTAGTGGAAATAAGCCAGAAAGGAAAAGAGAAATATGGAATGGTCTCACTTATATGAAGGATATAGTAAAAACAAACAAACAGATGGACAATAAAAATTTAAAACTGCCAACAGAACTGAAGTATAGAGCAAGAGAGGAGGAGGAGAAGGAAAACAGGGGGAGAGGGAGTGCACAAAAGATGAAGACAGTTCGGGGTGATAAGGTGATGAGAGAACCTCGGGGTGGACAATGATGTAATTTATATATATATATGTAATAAATTTTTTAAAATAAATGATATTTTGGGAAAGACAAGGAATAGAAACCAGATTAATGATTGTAGGGGACTGGAGAGAAGGTGAATTGACTGCCAAAAAGGACAAGAAAAGTAAAGTGTTTGGGGTGAAGAAATGTTCAATATTTTGATTGTGCTGGTAATTGCATAACTACATATGTTTGTCAAGGTTCATTGATCTATACACTAAAAAAGTTAGGTTTTACTCTATGAAAATTATGTCTTGATAAATTTTAAAAAATTGAAAAAATTTCCTTCCCACTTTGAATTTTGGTTTTGGATATTTCTTTAGGATAGATTTCCAGAAATGAAACTAGTGTGTTAATGTATATTTTTGGAGGAGAGTGTTCAGTTTAGTGGGAATATCACTAAACTGCTTTCCAAAGAGGTTGTACTAATTGACTGTTCTATCAATCAGTGGTAACTTTTCACTGTCTATCAATGTCACGTTTTGTGTGTGTGAACCAATTAAGGGGGAAAAACTTTCAGGGCCACAGATAGCTGCACATTCTTGAAGAACAAGGTGGAAAGACTTTACCAGATTTTAACACACATAAAGCTACATAGCACGTTAGTGTATATTGTATTAGCATAAAGATAAAGAGCTCAATGAAATAGAACAGAAAAGCTCAGAAATGGATCCATTTGCTTTATGACAAAAATAGCTTCAAAGAACTGTGGGAAAAGGGTGATCTTTCCCCAGTGGTAGAAAAATTAAATGTTTGTGAGTTGCAATTAGATTTCCACCTTACACCATATAAAATGTGAGTTCCAGATAACTAAGACCCAGTTGTCTTTTATATTAGATAATATATAACAATACTTTCATGATCTCAAGTTAGGGAAAATTTTCTTAAACACACAAAAGAGTTTGAGAAATTGAACTCATTAAAGTTAAAACTTCTGTTCATTAAATGATACCATCGTAAAGTGAAAAAGGAAAATCCAGTGGGATTTTTACAGTAAATATTTTTACTGTAAATATTTTACTGTAAATATTTTACAGTATTTTAAAATAATTTACAATATTTTAAATTTACTGTAAATATTTTACAGAAGATATTTACAACATATACCAATGACAGAGCAATTGCAACTAGGGGAGGTAGAGAAAAGGGCAGATAAACTAATAGAAAAGGGTTGCATAAGATTTGAACTCATAATTCCTGAAGCTGACATTCAGTCAATAAGAACTTGTAAAGGTGTTGACTATTAGTAATCAGGAAAATGCAAATTAAAACCTGAAGGGATACCAAATGATAGATTAACTCAAATTTTAAATCTGACAAAACGAGTTTTGGTAATAGAAGTTTCATCTACTGTCAATGAGAATTGTAAAGCGATACCATCTTAGGAAATGACATGACCTAGTAAAGGTGTTACAAATGTATATGCTAAATTACAGTACCACTGAGAAGCATGTATCTTATAGCAAGTAAGGACACATTTTTTCTTAAAACAAGAAAGCAAAATGGTCTCTGTCACAATGACTCAACTCTGCTGAGCATTGGAGCATCCACAGATAACAATGAAAGAAACTGATGTGAGACTATACCAATAAAACATGATTTATGGATGCTGAGATTTAAAGTTCATATAGTTTTCATGTCACAAGATATTATTCTTATTTGGATTTTTCCAAGCTTTTAAGAACACAAATATCATTCTTAGCTCATAGGCCAAGACGAAAGTAGTAGTGGAGCAGCTTGGCCTGTGGCTTATAGTTTGCCAACCTCTGCTCTTTAGAGCTACTCAGCGTCTGATCCAGAGATCAACCGCCTCATTATCACCTTGCAGTTTGCTAGAAATGTAATTTATGGGCACTACTCTGGACTTCCTGAATCAGAATCTTTAGAGAGAAGGATCAGGAATCTGCAACTTATCAATCTCTTGGATATTTCCACATACACTAAAGTTTGAGGATCACAACTGTGGCAGAACTTATATATTTGTGGACAAGTTCATAGGTACAAGAATGTTCACAGCAGCATTACTAGTAATAACCCCATAAAGAAAATAACCTGAATGTCTAGGAACCATAAAATGTCCAAAAGCAGTAAGATAGGTAAGTTAGAATGATATTCAAGAATGAAAATGAACAAACTAGAGTTTTACATAATATGGATAAATATTTAAAAGACAACTTTGGACACACAGAGAGAAGAGCATAGACCCTAAGATTCTGTTCAGTAAGATGAAGTTTGAAAATAGATAAATGATGCCAATTGGGGATGAATAGATAAGGGGCAAAACACTAAAATGAGGAGAGGAGAGGATACTTATTCATGTCAGATCATTACTTTGGGGGGAAAGAGCATTGTGTTTACAAAGGGACACAAAGCATTGTGTTTACAAAGGGTAGGAGAGTCTTCTAGGGGGCTGGCAGTGTCTTATTTCTCAACCTGGGTGATAGTTTATAATAAGTTGTTAGAGTGGACGTTTGCATTCGGTGCACTTTTCTGTATGTGTGATATATTTCACACAAAAAAAAAATAAAAAGAAAAATAACTGCCAGGAATGGCCACTTTCTAAGCTAGCCCTGTATATGGAACCTGCCAGATCCACTTCACACCTTGACTTCCCGCTTGGCCGATTCCCTACAGCCCACCCAACTGCAAGTTGCAAATTTATAGGCCAACTGAGCCCAGATGGTTTCCTGTGATAGCTGCTAGGGGCATAATAATGAATACACGTCTCCCCACACGGTCCTGAATGCGTTTTGGCAGGATTTTTACTGCAGGCAGTAAAACCTTGTTACAAAGTCCCTTGCTGTCTCAGGGGCTTGTCCACATTGAGGCTGAGCCACTGTCTCTTGTTATAGGCAGCCCCTCATTCTCATCCTCTATCGCGTTCTTGAGAGCTGGTCTTCTCTCTGTTGTCCTGTGAGGCCATTTGATTGATTGTTACTAATAATCATTGCATTTCAGAAACCCCGATTCCTGTCCTCACAGCTGGAACTTCCTCTTTGCACTAATTGGAAAAACATCCTTCGGGAAATGGGCATCTTTATTGAGTCAATCTTTGACCATGCCTATGTCAACTGGCAAGATGAAGTTTACAGCAGGGCAGTGAAGGCTCTGAAACCCTCTCAGTACCTTGGTCCCAAGCCTGAGCCCAGGAATCCAGGTTCGTCTAAATGATATCCTGATTCTCAGCTGAAGAAACTAAGTCTGGCCAAAGAAGTGCTGGCATGAGAGGCTGGGTCAATCTAGCTATCCAAGTCATCTAATGGCCTCCCATTTTTCTTCCCCTTCCTCCTCACTAAAAATAGCCCTGAATATTAACTACATAATTAAGACCACATCTCCCAGACCCTGTTGCAAATAGATATGGTCACGTGACAACATTATGACTAAGGGAAATGTAAGCAGAGGTGATATATGGCTCTTCCAGGAAGGACCCTGGAAGAGGATGCTTGTCCCGCTATTCCTTTTCTTTCCTTGTCCATGGTTGAACGTGACTGGAGCTTTAGCAGCCATTTTGAACAATGAGATAGCTGGAAACAGAGTCTAGGCCAATGGAGAGTAATATACTGTTCATGAACTTTCTGGGCCACTGTATTAGAGACTGTATTTGTCACTTGTAGTTGAACCAAATCTTAACTAATAAAACACCATTTTTATAAGTGAAGAAGTAGAAACAACCTCAAGGACCCATCAGAAGGGACTGCTGTTGTCTGCTTGCTTACTCATTCACCATATTTTAAATAAGTGCCTGCCACGCGCTTGACTCTATAGTGCCAAACATACATGCACACACCCACATACATACATACAGATTGTCTCAGCCTTCAAGAACTTGTTAGGAGATAGGAGGCATAAATAGACGGGCAATTAGAATATAGCTTAATTAACAGAACCGTAGTGGTTGGTCATTTAAAAAAACTTATTTTAATGAGAATGGGAAAAGTTCATGACATCTTGCTAAAAAGCAGCAGATTTTTTTTTTTTTTTTTTTTTTTTTTTTTTTTTTTTTTTTTTTTTTTTTTTTTTTTTTTTTTTTTTTTTTTTTGAGACTAGGTCTCGCTATTCAAGCCCGTGGGACCGCAGGCTCTCATTGCCTGGGGTACCACAGACTCAAGCAATCCCCACCTCAGCTTCCCAGGTAGCTGGGATTACAGGCACGCGCCACTACGCCCAGCTATTTTTTTGGAACTAGGTCTCGCTACCGGCCCCAGGCAGCACTCGAACCGGGATTCCTAGCCCCCGCCGCTTCATAGGCTGAAGCTTACAGGCACGAGCCACCGTGCCCAGCCAAAGCAGTAGATTATTAAATACCATACACAGGAAATTCAATTTATAAAACAACATGTATTTGCATGGATACACACTTAAAACACCTTGAACTGGCATTTAGCAGCTGAGAAATAGTTCTTGAATGAAAGATTCTAAAGTGGGGCAGAGGTTTTCCCTCTGCATTTTTATACATTTTCCAAATGACCTCTCACTAAGTATATATTACTTCTGCAACAAGAAAAAAACACCAGTTAAGAAACCACGCGAATGATGAAGTGGAGGACCATGGCAAAGTACAGCAGGGTAACCATTTCCCTGAGATGCAAAGTTAAGTTGTGCTAAACAATCTTAAAAAGAAAGTCAAGCCAAGGTCCGAGGCTGGCCTCTCCCTCAGGGCAGGACACTGGAAGAGCCGGTCCTCCTCCCTATCTGGAAGCTCACAGGGAAGTTTGCCCAGGGCTTTGTTCTACATTTTTAGTGGGGCAAGGCCCACTGCAGCCAAGTTATTAAGCACTAACCCTATCACTTCTCTTCCCAGGGCTCCTCTCTGCTGGGCCTCCTGCCGCACCATTAAAGCAGCTGTTGTTGTTTTGTAGAGGCTAATTAACTCCACGCTGCATGAAGCCAGACGCTAATTGGCCCACTCACTTAATCAACTTTAATGTCTCTCTTCTGGTGGACCCGGCTGCTGCTTTTTGTTCCCCTGATCACCAAGCACAGTTCCAGGGAAGTGGTGATAGCTGTGTCCGGTGGGCTCATGGACTCCTCACCCTGCCACCTACCAGGGGGATGAGGTGGCTCATTTTGACCCTCAGTTTGCTCAGTGGACAGACTCTTAAGTTCGTGATTGCTCAAGCATCTTGGGACCTGAGCTTATTGCTTCTCTTCCAAACACTGCACGATGATATGAGTCATCAGATGGTTGGTTCCTCAAGAGATTTAGCTTTGTCGCTGTCTGTTGCTGACACATATTTCAGGCTTTAAAACCAAACTAACTTATACAACTACTGCAAGTGCATTTTACTGAGTGTTTTTCCTGGAACGGACGTGGTGTCAAGCCCTTTTCAACACTTCGTGAGCACAACCTGGCTCAGAACAAGCAAGCCATGCATATTTTGAATTGAATGAAGAAGAATCACTCTTATCCCATTTTTCAGATGAGACAACCAGAATATCTGGGATTAAATAAGCCTCACACTACTCCAATAATAAAATCCTATAAGATTAGGATGAAGAATGCTTATAATTTCCATTTGTAGGACAACTAGAAGCTTCTAGAAAGAAAAATTATGTTCCTGAAGTGACGAAGGGTGGTGAATAGAAGAATGTGCCTGCCTCCCAAAATATTCACATCCTAATTCCCAGAACCTGTGAACATGTTACTGATGGTGAAATGACTTTGCTTTTGTGTCCAGGTCAGGGTATAGCAATGAGAAGATTATTTTGGAGTATCCAGGTGGGCCTAAAATAATCCTTAGAAGAGGGCAGCAGGAGAGCCTGAGCCAGAGAGAGAGGTAAGAGTGGTAACAGAGGTCAGACTGCATAGAAGCTGCTAGGCTGTGTCTTGAAGATGGTAGACATAGGGCAAAACAGGTGGGCAGTATCTGAAGCTAGAAGAAGCAAGGCAATGCCCCCCTGAAGGTCTAACACGACAGGTGGCAGTCCTAGCAATACCTTGATGCTCCGTGTCTCTTGAAGAGGTAGGAGAATAAATGTGTGTTGTTTTAAGCCACTGAGAGGGTGATGACTTGTTACAGCAGCAATAGGAAAGTAATACATGCTACATGTGGAAAAGTCTAAGGGCTGCAGTTCAAGCACTGCGACTGAAGTCTCATTTTGACTGAATTGACACAATTTTCTCAGCACAGGGTGGTTTTGAAATCCAGCCCCCATGAGACAAGGGTAACTGGCTGCATGACTGCTGGCTGAGCTGTTCCTCCCTAACAGCCCTGCACACCTTCATCTGCCTCCTTCCCAGTCCATCCCAGAAGTCTTGCCCATCTTTTATTTTTTTTTTTTCAAAGATCAAAATTTACTTTTTATCTTGGCTACAGTTGGGTCTTTATTTTTTATTTTTTTAAATTTATTATTATTTTTTTTATTTATAGAGGTATATATATATATATTACATCATTGTGTATCCCGGGGTTCTCCCATTTCTTTAACACCTGTTAACCATCTTAATCTTTTTTTTTTTTTGAGACTAGGTCTCTGTTGCCCAGGGTAGTCCCAATTCTGCAGACTCAAGTGATCTCCAGTCTCAGCCTCCCAGGTATCTGGAATTACAGGTGCCCGCCACTGCACCCAGCTACTTTTTCAAGACCAGTTCTCACTATGTTGCTCAGGGTAGTCTCGAACCTGTGAACTCAAGCGATCCCAGGCCTCTTGCCTCCCAGCGCTTGGTTTACAGGCATGCACCACCACACCACACCTGGGTGACCATCTTAATCTTTTGTGCCCTCTGCCTCCCCCCATTTTCTTTCTCCTCCCCTTCTTTCACTCTATGGTTCGGTTCTGTTGGTTGTTTTGTTTGTTTTTTCCTATATCCTTCATATAAGTGAGACCATCCCATATTTCTCTTTTTCTTTATGGCTTATTTCTGCTAATACGAGTCCTTCTAGATACATCCATGTTGCTGCAAATGACATATGTTTGTCTTCTTTGATTGATGCATAATATTCCATCATGTACATACACCACATTCTTACCCTTCTTTTATTTCTTCTTCTTCCTCAAGTGTCTAAACCCAACCTCACACTATAACTCATCTGGACAAAATGATGGCTCTGTCTCTGTCTGAAGATCAGCTCTGAGCAGAGCACCATGAGTCACTGAGTTTGTGGGAGTTTGGGATCCAGGAGATATTAAAACAAAGTGGTTTAGTTCTGGTGCTTAAATTCCACGGACTCCACTTCCGGTCTGCCTCCTTTCTTATTCTATCTGAAGGTTTGTTGTGAGGATGATATGAGATAGCCCCCACATCTTATACTGAGCAGTAGTAAATACTCAATAGTGGTTGACAATAATAATCCATACACAAATGAGCTCCTGGTGGGTGGCACCCTGAAACCCACTCCTCAGAAGCCTAAAGACATAGAGCAGAGGTTCTCATACTCCAGCATGCATCAGATTCACCTGGAAGGGGCTAAGCCTTGGTTTCTGATTCTGTAGGTCTAAGGGGGGAGGATATTGAGAATCTGCATATCTAACACATCCCCAAACAATGGAGAGGATGCTGTGTCAGGGATGACATGCGAAGGACCATTCATTTACAGTACAGATGCAAGAACCTTGCCTCTGACACACTATCCCCTAGTGTGCAACACAATGCCTGGCATATAACAGACACACAACAAATATTTTAGGAATGAATACAATTTTTCCACTGTCTCCCTGAGGCTTTAAATGTCCAGGAAGCTGCCCTTCTCCATAAAAGAATTCCATTCTCTCTTTTTTTATGGCCATCATATTTACTACAACTTGGCGCTGACAATCTCCTCTCCATAGACTCTCTGTTTTCCCCTTGAATACCCTCCATTTCCCCAGCGAGTGTCTCTCCCCTGGATCTCAACCTTTTCCATTAACTGCATGCACTGCACAGCCTGTTCCAGGACATCAAACTTTAATTTAAACAGAAAATAATCAATAAGCTTAGCAAATTGCCCATGGCAACCTCTGCTGAGTGAATCAAAGGGTTTTATAGGTAATTTAAAGGGTGTCCTCACTCATCCCTCAAGGTAAAGCTTAGCGCATTGACAAGCTTTTCCACCCTGACCCAGGAAGCTCTGGAAGGAAATGGAAGAGAAGGGACTTAGTTGGGGAAGGTTGGACCAAGAAGGAAGGGCCTGTCTTTTTAGGATTAAGAATTTGGAAGGAAAGAACACTGATTTTCAATATTGAACCCTGTGTGAGCAAGGGGTTCAGAAACAGGTAAATCCAGAAAAGAAAACTATTGGGGCTAGGCACAGTGGCATGCGCCTTTAATCCCAGCCTCAGGAGACCGAAGCTAGGAATCGCTTGAGTTCACAGGTTCGAGACTACCCCGGGCAACATAGTGAGACCTAGTCTCAAAAAATAGCCAGGCATGGTGGTGTGTGCCTGTAATCCCAGCTAAATTGGGAGGCTAAGGCTGGGAATCGCTTGAATCCGCGGGATAGGGGACTACCCCGGGCAACATAGGGAGACATGGTCTCAAAAAAAAAAAAAAACCAAACTGTTGCATGATGAGATCATTGCTTCTTTATTAAAGAAAAAGGTTAAATAGTTGTTTCTCAGAAATATTAGAAAGTAGTTTTGTTACTATTTGGGGGTGCACCTGGGCTGCCTTCTGTCTTTTTATTTTTTGAGTCAGGGTCTATCTTCCCAGCATGTGAACAGTCTCCCTGGGCCATGTGGAGGAGAGGGGGATGGGTGCCTGATAGATGGTCCCATGAAGAGTAGAGAGAGGTCCAGTTCCTAAAAGGAATGTCAAGATTGAGTAACTAAAAGAGGAAGTGGAAAACTGGAGTAGCAAAAACATGCTTCTACTATAGAACTTGGGCGGTTTGGGCTGACCATTTTCTCCCAGTGAAAGTGGTCAACCCAGCAGAATGGATCGGTAGTTACAAAATCCTTGGGCCTGCGCCACTCTGAAGGACCTTCAAGTGTATATGGTAGTTACCTAACTAAGTCAGAGAATTGTCATTTTCTAAGACTCTCCCTGGACGTCTCTGAGAAGATTGTCTGACTTCTAAATCCTTACAAACAAGACATTTTTCTACCTGCAGGCAATAGTAAACAACTGGCACATCATGGGGAAGGATTCATCAAAACCATTGGTTATGGCCAAGTGCAGTGGCACACGCCTGTAATCCCAGCTACTTGAGAGGCAGAGGGTAGGAATCACTTGAGTCCGTATATTTGGGACTACCCTGGGAAACATAGCAAGACCTAGTCTCAAAAAAATAGTCAGGTGTGGTGGCGCAAGCTTGTAATCCAAGCTATCTGGGAGGCAGAGGATAGGGATCACTTGAGTCTGCGGATTCGGGACTACCCTGGGCAACATAGTGAGACCTAGTGTTCTTTAAAAAAAAAAATCAGTTATGAAGAATCCATAAGACCAAACTGGCCCATACCCACTGACCACCAGTCTAGAGTCTCCTTAATCTCCCAACCAAGTATTAACCAGGCCCAACTCTGCTCAGTTTCCAGGATCAGCTGCATCCAGGGTGGTATGGCCATAGACTGGGGTCTGCTTGGTTTAAGTGGGGCATGGAAAGCCTATTTCTTCTGATACTCACATAGGTACCTAGAAGGGTGCTTCATTCCTTTGAAGATATACTGAGGTCTTTTTCCTGGGTATCATAGACCCATGGCTTTGCCAAGGACTCCAGAATCTAGAGTTGCTATGGTGCAGTGGATGCAGCCTTCCTGTCAGAGCTGCAGTGAGATATTTCCTTCTACCTGCTGAATTCTGGGTTCTGTCTGGGCCCAAAACCCAACTCTATACTTACTAGTTGTGTGATATTAAGCAAGTGGTTCACCCTCTCTAAACTTACCTTTCATTTACAAGGAGATACTAAGAGACCCTGCCTCATGTAGGCTGTTTTAAGAAATACATGTATTAGTTTGAAGGGTGGGAGTAGGAAAGGGCTTTTGAGAAACCTGTGATCTGTTAGTTGAGGGTTTATGAATGATAATGTTAGAGTTCATCATTTAGTGGGTTAGAAGAGCAGAGTAAGGAGAAAGACTTGAGGCTGGAACATGCTGAACTTCACACAGAATAGCAGGAAAATCATGTGGCTGGAGTAGGGTTATGGAGTAGAAGAGGGGCAGGTATGAGGTCACTGAGGGACTGTGCAGTCTCTCGTGAAGATTTCTAAGTGGCATGTGCCCCACGGTGGTATGAGCCTCCAAGAGTTATTATGGGAGAGTGTCACGGCAGTGCTCATCACAGCTCCCCCTATAGTGTATGTCATTATTACTGTCATTGCTGTTGATAGGATGCTATAGTCAGAAAAGGATGGAACCAGGAGTCAGAAAAATAGAGCTCCCTAGGGAGGGAGGCTGAGGCTAGGAATCGCTTGAGTCTGTGGGTTCGAGACTACCCAGGGCAGGACAGCGAGACCTAGTCTCAAAAAAAAAAAAAAAAAAATAGCTGGGCGTCGTGGTGTATGCCTGTAGTCTCAGCTACCTGGGAGGCTGAGGCTGGGGCTTGCTTGAGTCGGTGGGACTGGGACTACCCCAGGCAACACAGTGAGACCTAGTTTCAAAAAAAAAAAAAAAAGGGAAAGAAAAAAAAAACATAAGCCGGGCACGGTGGCTCATGCCTGTAATCTTCAGCCTATGAAGCGGCGGGGGGTAGGGATCGTGGTTCAAGTCCCGCCTGGGGCCCATAGCGAGACCTAGTTCCAAAAAAATATCTGGATGTGGTGGCGCACACCTGTAATCCCAGCTACCTGGGAAGCTGAGGCTGGGGATTGCTTGAGTCTGTGGTACCCCGGGCAACAAGAGCCTGTGGTTCCACGGGCAAAAATAGCAAGACCTAGTCTCAAAAAAAAAAGAAAAGAAAAATATAACTCCACTGTGGGCTTTGGAAGTTGCCAATCTCGAGATATAGTTGGGTATTTTTTGCTTCTTGTGCTCTTGGCTCATCACATGCACAATGGAGAGAGAGATTCAGGAAGGACAGAACCAGGTAAGTTACTGCTTGATTTGTGGTAGTTTCACAACCTTTTGCTCAAATTGAATACTTAATGCAAAGTCAAATATGTTAAATAGACAAAAGTGGAGTGAGCATGTGCAGGAGGGTAGGGGTCTTGAATGCTATTCAAGCTACCTGCTGGGCCTTTTCTTTCCCCACTATGGCAACTTCTTGGGAGAGGCTTTTTAAGGCACTGTTTAAAAACCACTAGACTGATGCTGAACATCTTTAGTAATTAGGGAAATGCAAATCAAATCACAATGAGACAGAACTTGGAGGATTTTTAGGACTATAAAACTATTTGGTATGATACTACAGTGGTTGAAAGTAACACTGAACAATTGTCAAAACCCATAGAACATGCAGGCTAAAGAGTAAACCTTATTAGTAGCTACGGAATTCAGGTGATAATAGTATGGAGGTTCATCATTTATGAGAAATGCACTTCTATGGCAAAGAATGTCCATAGCAGGGAAGGTTGTACATGTATAGGGACTGGGGATAGATGAGAATTCTCTGGACTTTCCAACTAGTTTTACTGTGAACCTCAAGCTGCTCTTAAAAAATTCATTAATTAAAAATAATTCTTTTAAACCACAGAGATACCACTTCACATCTACTAGGTGGATGTAATTTAAATTAAGTGAAAAATAGTAAGGGTTGGCAAGGATGTGGGAAAATTTGGGTGGAATCCTCAAATTTTGCCAGAGGAAATGTAAAATGGTATGGCTACTTTGAAAAACAGATGAACCCTGCCTCAAAAATCTAAATATACAATTACCATATGACACAGTAACTCTAATCTTAGTCATATACACACAAATTATTATTTTTTTCTTTGAGACTAGGTTTTCCTATCTTGCCCAGGGTAGTCTCAAACCTGTAGACTCAAGTGATTCCTAGCCTCAGCCTCCCAGGTACTGGGATTATAGGCACGCACCACCACACCCAGTCCAATATACACAAAATCATTAAAAGCAAATATTCAAACAAAAACTGTATACAATGATCATGCCATCACTATTCATAATAACCAAAAATTAGAAACAATTTGAATTCCATCAGTAGATGACTAAATATATAAAATGTGGCATATATTTATGCATGTATACATGTATATCCACATATACACACACACTATGGACTGTTTTCCTGCCACCACAACCCCACAATGGATTATTACTCAGCAATAAAGAGAAATGCAATAGTAATACACGTGACAGCAAGGATAAACTGCAAAAGCATTATGCTGACATAGCAGATCATATTTTGCATGATTTTTTAATATGGAATATCCAGAATAGCAAATCCATGGAGACAGAAAGCAGATTACTGTTTACCAGGAGTGAGGGGAAGGAGAGAATGGGGTTTCCTTTGTGACATGTTCTAGAACTCGGTAGACATGATGATTGTACAACTTTGTGACTGAACTAAATGCCCCTGAATCATCATCTTAAAATGGTTAATTATGTGCTATGCAAATTTTACCTCAATTAAACAACAACAGCAATGCTAGACTAGGAACTCTCTAAATCCTTTCCAGTTACAATGCTCAGTCAGTTTGTCCCATTGCCAGTTATCTGCAGGAGGATTATTACCTTGAAGCAGGTTTGTGACTGCTGATTGCCAGGAAGAGCACCACAGTTTATTTGGACCATTAGTCCTTATTGCCATTATCACCCACATCTTGAAGGAAAAAGGGAAATTCTACATGTACATTGTCTAATATGGTAATGTCTAGCATTTGAAATGTGGCTACTCTGAATTTTGTAGTCACATAAAATACACACCAAACTGTGAAGACTTAGGATGAAAAAAAAAAAAAAAAGAAATGTAAAATCCCATGAATCCTCTTCATATTGACTCTATGTTGAAATGATAATATTTTAGCTCTTTGCATCAAGTAAATACATATTGAAATAAATCTCACTTATTTCATTTTTTGAAATATGACAACTAGAAATTTCAAAATGACATAGTTCACATACCTATACATGTGCTCTGTACAAGCAGTAGAACATGGTACTGTAGAACATGGTACTATTCCTCCAGGGCAGAGGTGACACTGTCCAGGGTCTCTTGGCAAGTACCACCCAAGTTAAAAGTATTTTCTAGATATTTACGTTTCCCAGACTCATGCTGGGGAAATGTGGGTGTGTCTTATTCCAAAAAAGAACAACAAACACTGTCCATGAGATGAAGCAAATCTTGCGTCCTGTCTGGATACATAAGTGCTTCAAAACTTGAAGTCTTTTAAAGCAACTCTTTTCCCAAAATGTCTGGCCCTAAGATCCAAGGAGGGGGCAGACCCTGCCGTGCCCTTCCCTAACACCCCAATATGCCTCTCAGAGTTTTAGAAGATAAATGGAATAGAATTTTCATAAACACTTGAGCCAACCCAGGGAAATCATGAAATGTTTATTCCATGCAGAGTAAAAACTGCATATTTTCTGCCGGGCACGGTGGCGCATGCCTATAAGCTTCAGCCTACGAAGCAGCTGGGCCTAGGGATCGTGATTCGAGTCTCACTCGGGACAACATAGCGAGACCTATCCCAAAAAAAAACTGGGCATGGTGGCGCACGCCTATAATCCCAGCTACCTGGGAAGCTGAGGCTGGGGATTGCTTGAGGCTGTGGTGCCACGGGCAACGTGAGGCAGTGGTTCCACAGGCAAAAAGAGCAAGACCTAACCCCCCCAAAAAAAACAAAAAAAACTGCACATTTTCTATCAAGATAGAAAATAAGAACAAAGATTCAAATAGCCAGTCTCTCGAACTGCCATTTTAGTCACAGTCTGCCTGTGTTTTTGGCTGTGTTACAAAATGAAATAAATCCCTTTATAATCCCTCACACTGGCTCCGAAAAAGTATTTTCACAAGCACCAGAGCAGACCCTTTGGGCATTTCTTCCTATAAATGCTCATCTCCACTCAAAAGCTCTCTCTACCCACCCCAGCTTCTGCCGTCACATCTGTATACAAAATGGTGAGCTGAAATTATCCTGGTGCCAGTTATGTCAGACAGGCATGAGAAGGAGGGAAATATGGGCAGAAATCCAGACAGAACCTCCCTTCACAAACTTGGTAGCTTCCCCTAACTCTTCAGAACCCTCCCCATGTTACTCATCTTCACTGGTTTCTTTTTTCAGCCAATGCACTGGATTTCCCACTTTCTGCCTGGCAATATTTTCTTGCACAGTTGTTACTTAACAGTTGAATAGTCTATAGGGTCTTTGAGCAGTAGGACCCTGCCCCTTGCCCCCTACCCTTATATGTAGCTCAGTATGACTTCACATAACACTCTATAAATATTTGTTGAATGACTGAATGAAGCTGAATCTGATTATTTGCCAACTCTGATAAAATAGAGGAAATCAATGTCAGCTTTTCCAGCTAGATAGGGAAATGGGACAGCTATATAAAATGATCTGAAGGAAAAATTGCATCCAACACTTTGCTTTCAAGTCTCTGAAGGAGGCTGTTATAACAATGGACTATAAATACAGGGTGAATGCTATATCTGTGAAGAAGCAATTCTAACAGTGGTCTGGAAGAGCCAAGAAAACCCAGCTTCTTTTCCCTGAGTATATACACAGGTGTGCTGTGTGGAATGAAATCCACTTAACTTGATTTTATGGACAGTGATTCATGCAAACTCAGTTCCAAACTGCTCAGCATTGCTCAGTTAAATAAATTACAGCAAGTGTAAGCTATCCGGCAGTAAAGGCAAAAACAGAAAATGAGCTTGAGATTGAGGATTGAAGTTTTAGTAGAAGCTAGCATGCCTCGATCATCTTTTTCCTGGGGTTTTGAAGGGATTGTAGCAATCTTCAAGGTCAAGGCCCTGATTTGACTGACGGGGAAACTGAGGCCTAGAAAAGATTGAATCTTTATCCAAAGGCATTTAGAGAATACTTTGAGAATACTAGCAGAATCAGGGCTAGCATGTTGCAGGTCAGAGAGTTTTTTCATCTCATCCAGGTCCTGAATATCTTGTGCAGGGCCACGGTGCCAAGTACTTCCAATCAATATTTGATGATTTCATGAATGACAGAAGCTGTTAGGCTGGGGAGAGCCTGCATCAGGGTTGGAGAGGCAGGAAAGATCTAAGAAAACCTTGTAGAATAAATAACCTGTGTATTTAGGGGTGGAAGAAAGTTGTTCAAAGCAACCCTTCCTAGAGCCCCAGTTTTGCAGCTCCTGCCCGGGGCAGATACAACCAGTCTCTCTCTTAGATGTGACAGGTCTTTGACAGGTTCTCTCTTCAGTGGTTCTCCCCAAGGACTTCAGGTCTGGGGCATCACTAGTCAGCTATAGAGAACATTAGAAGGATGCATTGGCCTGACTAATTCCTTAGCACCACTGGCCCTGAGAATATCTTAGAACTGTACTGGCACCTTTGGAGTGTTTCATGAGATAACAGTCTATCCCTTTAAATTATCCCTATTTTTTTCTCTAAACTAGCTTAAATTATTTTGTTCCTTGCACCCAAACTATTCTTTCTTTTTGAGACTAGGTCTTGCTATTTTTACCCATGGAACCGCAGGCTCATGTTGCCCAGGGTACCACAGACTCAAGCAATCCCCAGCCTCAGCTTCCCAGGTAGCTGGAATTACAGGCATGCGCCACCACGCCCAGCAATTTTCCCCAGCCTCATTTTTTTGGGGGACCAGGTCTCACTATGTTGCCCTGGGGGGATCTTGAACCGCAATCTCCAGTCCCAGCTGCTGCCACTTACAGGCACGCACCACCGTGCCCAGCTACCCAAAATATTTTTATGCAAAATAGAGCTTCTTAGTAACTGGGACAATGGTAGATAATTTAAGGTTTGGCAGTTCTAAAGCATGGCTACAAATTTTTGACAGCTGTCTCATCAAGTATGGCTTATAGCCCTCCTCTTGAATTTGGGCTTGCTTTTCATTGTCTTAAGCAAATGGCATATGTATGAGTTTCAGGGATAAATCCTGAAGGGCAGGGAATTTTCCCCTCCTTGAAGCACTGTGTCACTACATAAAAAGCCTGATGATGGTGAAGTTTTCATGCATGTGGATAGGCTACATATTGATGTCAATTGTCCCTTCTGAGCCCAGCCCAGTCCAGCCCAGGTACCAGTCACGTATGAGTAAAGAAGCTTTCAGATGACTCCAGTCCCTGCCAGTCAAGTCTTCCCAGTTGAAGCCCAAGGCTTCAACAGCGCCATAAGCATCACACCCTGTCTTGTTGACCAGTCCCTGCCATTCACAAGTCATCATACCCACACCCTGCCTTGGTGATCAATATCAGAACCTTAGAAGGTAAAGTTTGGGCAGTCTCCTCTCCTGGTAAAATATCACTTTTCTGATTACAACCATTTGATTCTTTTTGTTGTTGTTGAGACTAGGTCTTACTATTTTTGCCTGTGGAACCACAGGCTCACATTGCCCAGGGTACCACTCAAGCAATCCCCAGCCTCAATTTCCCAGGTAGCTGGGATTACGGGTGCACACCACCACACCCAGCTAATTTTTGGAACTAGGTCTCCCTACGTTGCCCCGGGCATGACTCGAACCGCTATCCCTGGTCCCTTTTGCAGCTTCCTAGGCTGCTGCTTTACAGGTATGCACCACCATGCCTGGCCTACCATTTGATTCTTAAACCTCTATCTTGTTCTAATTTTAATCATGAATATATGAAAAAGTGCACAATGTCATTAATAAACAAGAACAAGAAAATCAAAACTACACCGTGAGACTGTAACAAATACACTAAAGTAACGAAAATGAAAAAAATTGACAGTATCAAGTAGGGTAAGGAATGGTGCACTGGCAACTGAAATACACTGATTTGGTTGAAGTTCTAGAAATCTAGCGTGCAATTCAACCACGTGTATACAAGCTAGTAGTCTATTGTCAGTTAACACTCAACAGAAATGTGTGTGCATGTGCACTAAAAGACATACTAGGAATGACAGCATTATCCAGGACAACCACAAACTGCATAGAACCCAAATGTCCATTTACAGTAAAACTGATCACTTATGAGATAGTCATACAATGGAATGCTCTACAGCAATGGAAATAAATGAGATGCCAGCAATAAAACAAAATAGAACAAAATATAAATATATATATGGCCCCACTCATTTCCATACCTATTATATAATCCCATGTACATAAAGTGTGAACACCTGAAACTAAACTGTAGTCCTTAGCGTCAGGCTAGTTGGGGAGGATAGAGGGAGTAATGGAGGGGCGCATGAGGAAGGGAGCTATTCTTTATCTGGATGATGGTCACCACAGTATTTGCTTTATAAAAAATGTAATTCCTTGACAAATCAATAAAATGAATTTAAAAAAAAAATACCCGATGACAAGAACTAACAGAATTACTGAGACCTATAATTTTCTTGCTAAACTTTCTTTTAGATCATAAGTAGTAACAAATGAAGGCTGAGATATATAGTGATGTGTTTTATAAGCATCTCCATGCAACGTTTCTTTAAAAATAAAACAGGTATAGAAATTTTTAAAACATGTAATTCCTTGAGCTGTATACTTATTAACTTGTGTACTTTTATGCAAAAGTGATGTACTTATATACTTGGCAATAAAAAATTTTAATCAAATAAATTTAAATTGGATCATATAATAAGACATAACTTTAGAGCACTTTCTAGGAGTTCCTGCCTAATAAATGGAGGTTAACTGTCTTTTGGAATACCTCAGGGGATAAGTGAGTGTCCCTTCGAGGCTGATCAGAATCCCCAGGAGCAGCCAGGCATGGTGGCGCATGCCTGTAAGCGGCAGCCTAGGAAGCCATGGCCGGGGCCAGGGATCGCGGTTTGAGTCCCGCTGGGGGCATGTAGCGAGACCTAGTTCCAAAAAAATATAGCTGGGTGTGGTGGTGCGCGCCTGTAATCCCAGCTATCTGGGAAGCTGAGGCTGAGGATTGCTTGAGTCTATGGTACCCGGGACAACATGAGCCTGCGGTTCCACAGGCAAAAATAGCGAGACCTAGTCTCCAAAAAAAAAAAAAGAATTCCCAGGAGCGTCGGGAGGATGCATAAACAATAAACAATGGGCACAGCCTAGTTCCTGAAGTGAGAGCCCAATCAGGGTCAAATTCAGATGAGCAGAAACATTACTGAGGGCATTACTGAACAGAGCCCAATCGAGGTGGAGACCCACCGGATGGGCACTGGGGCTCATGGGAGCCCCTCCCTCTGCCTGCCTCGGAGATAGGCAAGCATTTAAACTGAACACAGGCCCTGTCAACCCCCAGTGAAGGAGCTGTTTGTTTCCAAAGGCCTGATGGAACAACTAACTGTAAGCTAGGGAGAGGAAATTACACAATGGATGTTGAAATGTGGGCTTGTTGAAAAGTTGTCACTCGGGTAATGAATTGCCCTATTTCCTGTTGGGTTTTTTGGTTTTTTTTTTGTTTTTTTTTTTGCCAAAGTTAAATGCTGGGCATAATTAGCTAGTAAAAAAGCAAGTTTGGCAGCAGAACAAAAATAGCACATTTTGGAAGCCCAGGCCAATTAAAATTGTTTATGCAGCCATTTAGCAATATTTTTCTCCAAACTATTATGACCAGGATATATGCAGCAGGAGACTGTAAGGCAAGTTCCTCAGAAGAAAAATGGCCCACACACTGATCCTTTAAAGAGCCTGCTGTTCTCAGGGGATTTTATAATAAGAATGAACACTTCCATCCTCCTGAACTCCCTGGGCCTCCTTGGGATCTTGAGAACAGCATCACTCACCCTCTATGGCAGGCAGCTGTTGACGAGGAGCTGCAACCTGCTAATGTTAAGATTAGCCGAGCTCCCCTGTGTTAGAGAGGCCAGAGAGTGTGGATTTAGCTGCCTCATAGTCATTTAAATCATCTGGCTGATGCTGTAATCAGATTGTGTGTGTGAAACATTTTTGTTAATAACTGGGCAGTCTGGCTGGTGTCAGGATTAGTGCTCGAACTCAGCAAAATGGCCCTTGGCAAAGTTTGTCTCCATTCCAGCTGCTCCTTTCTGTGCTGTCTCTAGCACTTTCTGTCTATGTCTCTGAGGGTCTTCCAGCTTGAGGACTCAGGTTACATTTTTCCCCCCTCTCTGGCCTCCCTGTTAATACTGCATCCAGACCCTTCCCGTGCAGTAGGGTGTAATGAACTGACAACAGCTTTACATCTAATGAACTGACAACAAATTGACATGTGAGCAAGACAACTTCTAACTAAAAGACGAGCCTTTGATTTGGAACTTGAGGCATTATCCAGCTGAGTGAAGGGGTGGGGGGAACACTTTGGAGGAGCCTTCTCAGCAGCCCTAAAATTTCACCCAGGGGAAATAGCCTATTTTACGGCATCAGCCAGGTTCACTGAACCCTCTGTTGGCTGAGAGGAGAAAGAAGATCACTCAACTGCGGGCCTTGCCCCAGCAACTCCAGAATAGCTTGGCCACCTGCTCACCAGAGTTCTGGATGGCAGCTCCCAGGCCTCAGAGGCACAGTGTGAACAGCAGTCACCTGGGAAGCTGTTTTATTTTGTTTTTGTTTCTTGTTTTTTTAGAGACTAGGTCTCGCTATGTTGCTCAGGATAGCCCCAATCCCACGTACTCAAGTGATCCCCAGCCTCAGCCTCCCAAGTAGCTGGGATTACAGGCGCTCACCACTGTGCCCAGCTGCTTTTTCAAAACCAGGTCTCACTATGTTGCCAAGGTAGTCTGGAACCCAGGAACTCAAGCGATCCCAGGCCTCTTGCCTCCCAGTGCTTGGATGACAGGCACGTGCCACCATGCCCAGTTGGGAAGATGACTGTTTAAGGCCTTTTCTCATCACTGGATTGAACAGGCATATTCAAATGGCAGAAGAGACATCTCTTTCCTTGCTGACCACAGTCTGTTCTCTTTTCACATTCATCCACTCATGCATTCATTCACAGATAGGTAGGACTTATAAAAACACATGTATAAAAAAATTTAACTTGGGATGAAGAACACTCCTTGGCTTGACCCCAGCCTGACTATCTCACCTTTTCTCTGATTAGTCATTTTCCTGAGTTTACCAGGACCCATTGACTCAGAAGCACACATTGAACTTTGTTCCTTTTGTGCTTTATTCAGACTCTGTCCCTTGCATGTGCCCTTTCCCCCTCCTCCCCGGATGTAACTGAACCTCTTCCATTGTAGGAGATCACCTGGGGAACCCCTTTTCTTACCCAGAAAGCCACCTACAAACACTTCTGGCCACCATGGTTCTTACACACCTGCGCTCCACAGCATTTATTCCTCCACCAGCCCATACTCTTTATTCTAGAAATGCTTTTCGTGTGTCCTAAGTGGTACTGAACATTTTCTCTGTGGTGAGAAATTACATGGTGGCACATGCCTGTAAGCGGCAGCCTAGGAAGCCGCAGCAGGGACCAGGGATCGCAGTTTGAGTCCCGCTCAGGGCAATGTAGCAAGACCTAGTTCCCAAAAAATAGCTGGGTGTGGTGGCGCATGCCTGTAATCCCAGCTACCTGGGAAGCTGAGGCTGGGGATTGCTTGAGTCCAGGCAACGTGAGCCTGCGGTTCCATGGGCAAAAATAGTGAGACCTAGTCTCAAAAAAAAAAAAAATGATAGCACAGCTTAGCCACCCTCTCTCTAGCTTATGGGCAGCTGGATCAGGAGGGGATCCTCTGATCAGCAGTTTCCAAGTTATAACTAAGTGAAGTTTCGGACAATGGCCCTGTCCCTGGGTCCCCACAGGAAGTTCCTGTCAACTGCCCTGCCCTCTGCCTTCCTTTTCCTCTTCCCCAGACTTCAGCTCTGAATCATGAATTTCCTTGCCAGCCCATCCATTCCCTCACTCTCCCTTCCACAGTAAGCACTACAAGGCTCAGGTCAGGTCATGAGGTTGACCTCATGAGATCAACTCTGCAGCCCCAGAAGCAGCTCCAGGAGACTTTATTCTGGTGCAACAAGTAACATGCACAGTGTCCATAACCCTGTGCGGTCACTAGCCAGTGACTTTTAAAGGTGTTAAGCTGGGGGTGGTGACATGCACCTGTAATCCAACCACTGGGGGGCAAGAGGCCAAGGACCCCTTGAGTTCATGGGCTCAAGACTACCCCAGGCAACATAGTGAGACCTGGTCTCGAAAAAGCAGCCCGTCGCAGTGGCAGCCACCTGTAATCCCAGCTACCTGGGAGGCAGAGGCTGGGGATTGCTTGAGTCCACAGGATCAGGACTACCCCAGGCAACAAAGCAAGACCTGGTCTCAAAAAGAAAGGAAGGAAGGAAGGAAGGAAGGAAGGAAGGAAGGAAGGAAGGAAGGGTCTTCAGCTGCCTATCATTCATTCATCCATTCAACCAATATTTCCTGAGCACCTACTGTACGCCACACTCTGAGCTGGGCCCCAAGGAATAGCAATGAATAATCCTAGTCCTACCCTCCTTTTTCAAGGAGCTGGCCATTTAGATGACCCCAGCAAGTAAGCAAGCAGTTACAGTACAGAAGTTATATGGTGATGCTGGGAGAGGTTTAAGGTATCCCACAGGATGAAGTTCAGTTCTTTTAACAGTATCTGATTATAAGCAGGATCCACAATGCTCTTCTGTAACCCTTTCTGGAGGCTGCAAGTTTCACCCAAGTTGTCAAAAAAATTCAGATTATCCCCATTACCTGTGAAACTTAGCAGTATTCTTTTTAAAGAAGCTGGTTGTAACACTGGACATGATTCTAAAGGGTTTATTTTATTATTTCAAGACAGTTATTTCCAGGTAATAATTAGGTCATACCATTAGGTGCTTTAACTGGCCCAGTATGTGAAATTATGCTGCAAAAGCAATAATTCAAACACTGGTGGCAGTCACTGACTGAATGTATGTCTAGGGCCAGTCACCTCTCACAACGCTGTGGAGAAATCTGAAGGTCAGATGAATTACAGACTGGGTCATATGCTGGGTCCTTAGTACCTCCTTAGGTACTACACCCCCAGATGTCTATCCACCTAGTGAACTCCCATTATTTCTTGCCTGACCCACATCCATTCTCTTCTCTTATCATCCCACCTTTGTTAGATACAGACTATCTAGTTGTCCCACCCTGCTTTGACCAAAGGAAAGGCAAATGACCCAAACTAAACCAGTTGACATTCTGTCCCTTGAACTTGAGTCTTTAGAAGCCTAGCTGGAGCTCCTCTAGTCCAACCGCTGAGATTTGAGGTGACTTCCCATCGGGTTCTGCTTTGCTTATTCACCCCAACTGATTTCTGTTGCTTGCAGTCAAAGAACTATAACCAAAACTGTCACTAATCACAACCTGGTATGGCCTTATAACTAATTTCCTCTGGTGGGAGTAACCCTGTTTGCAACTTGCAAACTCTGCTCAGCACTTTGTAGAAGAAAGAGGCACTGAGGCTCCAGGACTAAGGACGATGGGATGTTCGAGAAAAGAACTGCCTGACAAACAGCTAACGTGCCAAATGAATGCTTTCAGGAAAACAAGGGTTGCCTGAACACTATTGATTCCAGCTCCACTAATGGCTCAGGCTGTGAGGTTGGGTGTAACTGCGCGGCTTCACTTCGTGCAGTGATACCCCGCCAAGTCCGGCCTATTTCCCAGTGTCAGCAGGGAAATGGGAGACTATTAAGGAAGCACCTTATCAGGAACTGAGCTCAGTGTCTCTGGGGAGACGGTGGCAATTAGGATGATGGAAGCCATACAACAGCTCCAGGTTGCAGTCAGGTATGGAAGACATTAACAGGAAACCTTTTAGCTAACAGGTCTGCCCCAGTGGGGAGAGGGCCCTGAGCAAATGCTACATTCCCTTTCCTCAGGTGGGGAAGATCCCCATTGTGTCTAGTTATCTTTTGGTTTCCTCTCCAAACGATAACTAGATATAATTGCATAATCGCTGGTGGATCTCTAGCCACTTCACCTGTCCCAACTGCAAAAGCAATGACACTCACCTGAATGCTACATTTATTATGTAAAATAAACTTCACATTTATTATGTCAGGCAAGTGATGTTGTTATTATAGACCTCAGTTTTGGAGACTGGAATGTCTGCAACAAATGGGTAACTAAGATAGGCACTGTCTTTCCCTCTGGGACTTGGAGGGAGCTACAATACAAGGACAAAGGACCTTCATTTTAAGAAACTCACACTTGAATTCCCACTCCAAGAACACATGATGTAAAGGAAGCAGATATGGCCCCTAAGCTGAGAGAATCAGTTCCTGCTCTCTCTGAGTTTTCTGTATGACCTCAGAAATACCTACCCCTTTGCAGCTCCGAGCTTCAGTTTTCTCACCTACTAACTGGATGATCTTTGGGTTAGTCTGGGTACTCCAAGAAGCAGATGCCAAGAGGGAGTTGGACCTGAAGGGTATCATGAGAAATGCAAGTAAGAGGAAATGAGGAGGAAGCTGAGGAAGGCTGGGAGATCCCTCAGGTCAGGAGGCAAGTCTGACTGAGCAGGAAGGTAAAGTGGAGAGTCACAGACAGCCCTAGACCTAAGGAAGCTTCAAGACCATCAGAGCAACCTTGAACCAGTGGCTGTCAGAGGCCTCAGTATCTCCCAGGAGCAGGTCAGCCTCAAGGCCTTGGCTCTTTCATCTAGGAGCAAGCCATGCAGAGGGTACCTCAGAGCAGGCATGCACAGCAATGGATTTCCAAGCGAGCAGCTGGGACTTCCTGTCGCTGGGAGTCTGTCAGGTGCTTGCCTTTGGCCACAGCGTCTCCAAGCACCCCATGTGCTCTGCTGTTCCATGTTCTAAGAGCCCTGGAGTGACGCCGGCAGACGCAGACCCATGTCAAGCCCAGGGGGTCTGGCGGGGTACTGCCCATCAGGCTGACCTCCTGACGGGGCTGTGCCTAGCAGCTGCTCCTGGGCTCTCCCCGAAGGCAAAGTTGGCAGGATGTTTATGTTCATTTGACACGTTGGGATCAAATGCTTCCTGCCTCTCCTATTTTTGGCTTTGCTTTGGTCTTCAGAGAATGGAAGTTGGGGGGGGGGGGAGGGCTTCAGTTTTCCTGCTGTCATCTGTGTTTGAAGTGAAGCCAAACAAAAGAGGCCCTACCCTGATCACATCTGTGCTGGCTTTCCTGGAGCACCCCCTCTTCCCCCAAGGCCGAGACCCTCTGTGTACAAATCTACACGTCCACATGTAGGAAGTTGTATGCTTTTAAGTTCTGGATGGGCCTGGGCTCAGAAAAACCTGAACTTGAGTTTCTGGCCATGTGACAGTGGGCAAATGACCAACTGGGTAGCTTATCATTCTCATCTCCTGAAGGGGGAAGGCTCTACTTCTTAGGCTCAATGTGAGGATGAAATAAGAGAAAACTGAGCCGGGCACAGTGGCATGTGCCTGTAAGCAACAGCTTATAGAGTCATGGCAGCATCTGGGGATTGTGGTTCAAGTCCTGCCCAGGGCAACACAGCAAGACCTAGTCCCCCAAAAAATAGCTGGGCATGGTGGCTCGCACCTGTAATCCTAGCTACCTGGGAAGCTGAGGCTAGGGAGTGCTTGAGTCCGTGGTACCACAAATAGCAAGACCTAGTCTCAAAAAAAATAAATAAATAAAAATAAGAGAGCACACCAAGTCTTTAGCATAGTGCCTTCTCAATAAATGATAATGACTAGCGGTGGCACTCACTAAACACATGCTCTCAGTCCATCATCATCATTGTCTTCAACAAGGGGAGTGGGGACACTCATATCTTGCAAATTGTCCAGAACTGTGCAGGCTAGGACCAAAACACATAGAAAGCACCCTGAGATTAGGTTCTAAGCTGTGGGGCTAGCTTGGGAGAGTTTGTCACACACAGTCAGAGCTGTTTTATTCATGTTGTGACTTTTGCAGCTTTTCTCTCATATCTGTGTCAGGTCCTTTTCAAGGCCTAATAGAGAAATCTGCAGTCCCTCATCCCAGCTCCCATGAACCGCAATGCATAGAGATTGCACTCCTGGTATTGAGTATACTTTCTCAACACTGAACGAACTGGGTTGGAAGGGAAGACAAGTAAAGCCAGGGGATGTGCTGGGCCAGCAAAAGCAGGTGATAAAGATCCGTGTAAACCCTATCAAGGAGTTGAACTTGATCCTGAGGGCAATGGGGCTGTCTTGATGGATTTCTAGTAGGATATTGATGTAATCAGATTTGTCTGATGGCGTTAAAACAATCTACCCAGATTAGTCCCCTTCCCTGGGGAAAGCCTATCCCCGGGAGAGGAAAATAAGAAGAGAAAGGATCGGAATTGTACCCGCCCCTTCAAATCACTGGCTGTTCAAACTTTCCCTGACCTGTCCACTGTCTGAACAAAGGCCCCGCGGCCAGCTGGAGAGGAGACTTGTTGATTACTCACAATTCCCTTCCTGAGAGGACAAGCGCTGATGTGTTTTCTCTTGATAACACTGGCTCCTTTAGAGCAATAGGACTTCCTATCAGGTCAGGAGCAAATTATTGCCTTTCCAAAGAGAAAATGCTTTTTAAAAATCCAGGTTTAGCCCTTTGTGATAACAGAGACCTTTGCTCACCAATCAACCATGAGCTCTGAGTTAAAGGGAGAAAGTGCACTTGGATATCCAGGCATGAGAATGATGGGTCTGGAGTTGTTTGGTAGAAGATCTCCATGGCCAAAGGGACTCTTCCCCCAAGAATCTGAACCCCTGACCCCAGTCTGGGCTGGAGCTTCTGACTTTCCTGCTCCTCATTCAAGCATACAGGACCAGGGCCTTGAGAACCAAGCAAAAGTGAGTCTATTCCTGGCAATTCTAAACTGCTCAGGTCAGACTCCATGCTCTCTGGTCTGTTTCCATTAGGGGGTCATGAGGTCATCTGCACAAAGACCCACCAGCCATCCCTTTAAAAATACCCTATTGGCCGGGCATGGTGGCGCATGTCTGTAAGTGGCAGTCTAGGAAGCCACAGCTGAACTGGGAATTGTGGTTCGAGTCCCGCTTGGGGCAATGTAGCGAGACCTAGTTCCAAAAAAATATAGCTGGGTGTGGTGGCATGTGCCTGTAATCCCAGGTACCTGGGAAGCTAAGGCTAGGGACTGCTTGAGTCTGTGGTACTCCGGGTAACGTGAGCCTGCAGTTCCACAGGCAGAAATAACAAGACCTAAGCCGGGCATGGTTCGTGCCTGTAAGCTTCAGCCTATGAAGCAGCTGGGGCTAGGGATTGCGGTTCAAGTCCTCCTCAGGGCAACACAGCAAGACCTAGTCTCAAAAAATAGCTGGGCATGGTGATGCATGCCTGTAATCCCAGCTACCTGGGAAGCTGAGACTGGGGATTGCTTGAGTCCGTGGTACCCCGGTCAACATGAGCCTGCAGTTCCATGGGCAAAAATAGCGAGACCTAGTCTCAAAAAAATAAAAAAAATAACAAGACCTAATCTCAAAAATAAATAAATAAATAAAATAAAAATACCCTATTTTCTCACCTCCAGAGAATTAACTGAAAATTCCACCCTTAAATGAGCACCCCTACCAAAGACCATTAGTCATCTTAACTGTCTCCTCTCTAGCATCTGCTGGAATATCCCTCACTCCTTACTTGCTGTCAAGTCTGAGAGAAGACTAAGAAGTGGATAATATTAGTTTACACTTACAAAGCACTTGCAGTGCACCAAATACTGCTCTAAGCACTTTACATATACTTAGTCATGTAATTCTCCCAAAGATCCTATGATGTAGGAATTATTGCTATTCCCGTTTTAAAATAAGATAACCAGACCTTCAGAAACTTGCCAATATTTTGAACACAGCAATCTCTGTGCTCAAGTGCACACAGCTGGTACATACAGAGTCAGTCCTGGTACATTCAGGGTAGTCCTGGCTACAGACTCTGTCACCATTATTTGAACTACCTCTTCAAACCACCATCCTCTCCCCAAATCCTTGGCCTTTTCCTGTGTCTAATCATGGTTTTATCCTTACCTCTTCCAGGAGGTTTACCTGAGCCTGCACGCTCCTAGAGGGCAGGGATACAGTTATGACTCACCCATGGGGATACATTCTGAGAAGGTATCCTTAGGCAATTTCATCATTAAACTGACATCATAAAGTGTAATGACAAGCTGGGCATGGTGGTGCATGCCTGTAAGCAGCAGCCTAGGAAGCCACAGCTGGGGTCAGGGATCGTGGTTCAAGTCCCACCGGGGGCATGTAGTGAGACCTAGTTCCAACAAAATATAGCTGGGTGTGGTGGCACGCGCCTGTAATCCCAGCTACCTGGAAAGCTGATGCTGCGGATTGCTTGAGCCTGTGGTACCCTGAGCAACGTGAGCCTGTGGTTCCACAGGCAAAAAGAGCAACACCTAGTCTCAAAGAAAAAAAAGTGTAATGACAGCTGCCTGGACAAGATAGCCTGCTACACACCTAGGCTTTAGAGCGTAGCCTGCTAAAACATAGTTATATATGTGGACATTGTTGATAAAAATGTTGAGAAGCCACACAAGACTGTAGTAATCTTGTTCATTTCTGTCTCCTTGGCACTGAGTACCAAGTTAATTCTCAAAATCTTTGCAGAATAAGGTTTATATCAGCACTATTTACAATCACCAGGACTTGCAAACAAATGTCCCCAAACCAATGAATGGATAAAAAAAGCTATGGTATATATACACAATGGGATTATTATTCAGCAATCAAAAAGACAAATATGAGACATTTGTGATAACATGGATGGACCTAGAAGGAATGGTACTAGTGGAAATAGTCAGAAAGAAAACGACAAAAACCAGATGGTCTCACTTATACATGGGATATAGGGAAAACAAACAAAAGAACAAGAAAAAGTCAAAACTAACAAGATGACAACAGAAATAAAGCATACAGTTAGAGAGGGGGAGAGGAGAGGGAAATCAAGGAAAGAATGAGCACAAAAGATCCAGACAATGGTTCACAGGTGCGATGGTGGTGGGAAAACCCTGGGGAATACAACAATGTAAAATAAATATTAATAAAAAGATATAGCAATAAAAAATAAAACATTTTTTAAAAATCTTTGCAGCATAAATACTACTACTTATTAAACATTGACGACATTTTATCCATCTGCTAAGGGCTTTGTTACCCCAACATGCTCCTCTAGGTTGCAAAGCAGTAGATATTCATGACTGCTCTCACGAGTGACTATTTTCTGTGCTGGGGTAGAATATAAGACCCTTGGGCCTTCCAAGATAGCTGCTCAGTCAGTGACTCTTTATCCACTTTCTTCCATACTATGTGTAAGAAGGCAAAATATATCTTCTCAAAATGTCCATATTTAAATCCCCCAAACGTGTAGCTATGTTATCATAGAAGGGAGGGGTGATTAAGTGTTCAGTGGGAATTAAAGTTGTTAACCTTATGTGTAGTGTGTTATAGGAATAGGAACCTCAGTTGGCCAGGGAGCCCAGTGTAATCACAAGGTCCTTTTATGCCAGAATCAGGGTGAGGTTTAAACATGATGCTGCTTCTTTTGAGAAAGGAGGAAGGGGACCACCAGCTCTGGAAGTCCGGCAATGTGGGCTCTTGCCCAGAACTTCCAGAAGAATCCTTGCCTTCCAACACCTTGATATTAACCTCATGAGATGGCCTATTTCATGCCTATGCTCTCCAGAACAATGAGATCATAAATGGGTGCTATTTTAAGTCACTAAGTTGGTGGTATTGGCTGCAGCAGCCTCAGGAAATGAATTCAGGGAGACCAAGTGGACTGTGGTAAACAAGACAAACATGGTCACGGCCCTTGAGAGCTTGTTACCCACGTCTGAGGACTCTGGATCTGGGTGGCAGTTCCCAAGGCACATTAAGTCCCAGAGGCATTTTCCAGGCTGTGGGAGTTCTGCCCTTTCTGGAGCCTATAGCCTTTTGACTCTCAATGCTCCCCTCAACCTGTCAGAATCACCTCCTTTTTTATCATTTATTCAGTATCTTCTCATGTTAGGGACTAGGCTAAGTGTTTTGCATATATAACTAATTTCATCCTGACCACAGCAGCTAACAGAGGTATTTTTATGCTCATTTACCAGATGAGGAAACCGGAGGCTCTCAGAGGTAAAGGACTTCTCGACGAGCACAGATCTAGTAAGAGGCAGGTGTTAACCCACACGACTGACTCCCAAGTCTACCCATGGGTGGCTGTCAGCCATTTAACTTGGTTGCCTCCTCCCATGGTTGTGCACTAGGCCTCTGCCCCAGTCCCCATCTCTCCTACCCTCTCTCACTTCTGAAGGCATCCGGGCCACACAGGCTCCAGTAATGGGGCAGAGTCTACAGCTTAGAGAAACTGTTCCCACCTGTGAGGGGAGGGCGAGGGCTTTTCTCTCAGAAGCAGACAGAGATAAGGGCGATTCAAGACAGCACCTGAGGGGTAAACTCTCTTGGTGCCAGAGTGTGGATCTGACCAGCGGTGGTGGAATCCAAGACCCCCCCCCCCCAGCAAGGGAGTTCTGCTTCCAGAGAGATATGGGCCCAGAACTCCCCCTGAGGAGGCCTTGGCTCACATCTGCCCCACCCCAGCCTCACCCCTCCCCAGCCTTCACCAACTTCAGTTCATGATTGCCTTGTGGTGAGTAAGGACATCTTAACAGCAGCAGCAACAATAATAACAATGGTCACTATTATGAGTTTACCGCTTTAGTCACCCATTTAATCTTCACAACTATTATTTGGAGTAGATTGTTCAATTATTAGTACTTTACAAATGGGGAAATTGAGGCTTGAAGAGGGGACTTTCCAAGGTCAAGCAGTCAATAAACAGAGAGCCTCATCACCCAGGTTACAGAGCACATGCTGTCTCTGGAGCAGTGGAACACACAATGGAGGTCATTGACAAGGTTACCTGTCCTCATTACCTAAAAAGTAGTGGGAGGGGTGGTCTCCAAACTGTTCCTGTTTCTGGGATGACTTGGGTTCTCACGGAGGTCTGGGCTGTTCCTGCTTGGGAATCGCTGTGGGAAGTGGGGCGCGGGAATCTGGCTAGCAAAGGGTGTTTGTCTATGGGCCGAGAACGCTATCACGCTGAAGTGAGTGGGGAGGAAGTGACTCAATCATCAAAGGCCTGGTCTTCCTCAGGGAACTGTCCCTAATCACAATTATCCCGCTACAATAATACCATTTCAGAGAGACTGTTAGCGGGGGCACTGTGTAGCCATGTAAACTGCTTCCTGTATCTGCCAAACCCAGCAGCATTGGGCAATTAATAGAATCCAGCTCGGCCTCTGGCTCCGATAAGGCCCAAGCCGCAGTGGAGCAGCTGGCCTTGTTCTAATGACAAACAGCCCTCTGCTACCAAGTCATCCTCTCTCCTACCAAGGGCCACCCCAGGACCTGAAGAGCCTGGGGTCCCAGGGAGGTAGAGGCGAGCCAAGTACAGTCTGCTCTGTTCTAACATTTCACAGAGATGAAAATTACCTTCGGTCTTTTACCAAACTTGTGATCATCCAGGTCACCTCAGGACTCTGGGAGATTAGAATGGATGATTAGGTATGGAAGAGGAGCTCTACAGCTTAGAACAGGGGCTCACAGACAAGGGGAGACTTTATGAGTTGGCTGAAGGGGAAAAGCTGTTAGAAAAAGTCAATGGGATATGACCCCTGGATCACAGCAGGGCTCCGGGGTTTGAAGAGCCTTATCATCACCTTTCATAGACACTAGAGAAACACCTTAGACTAGACTCAGACTAAAGAAACACCTACCCCCACCTCAGTACTTTGTGGTTCTCCAGATGTAGTTGGAAGGTAATTCCTACACTTCCAGGGGTTCCCTGAATCTCGGGGTGAAAGTGGTTTGACAAATGATGACTGCCCAGAAGCCAGACCTGCCTGTCTTGCCCGAAGAGAGGATTGGAAGCCTGTTAAAACCCGGCCCTTCCCAGCTTTCTGTTTTCTTTGTGGTGACCGGTGCCCTTGTTTCTTGTCAATGGGCGGAGCACACTCCTTTTTTTGCAAAGAATCAAGCATCATACAGTCTCTGGAGGAAAAGTTGACTAATTAGTTTGACTGTTTTTGGACTCTTAAGTTAAATTCCCACGGAGTCTTGGCTGGTCAAGCTGAAGGTGTGATTTTTACTTTCTTCTCAAGGGAGTGACGACTTCAGAGCTTGTTCACTTTTCTTCTCCCAAGAACAATGCAAATGAAGTCAAAGGGAATTTTGCCTGAGCAAGGCCAGAAGCACCTTTGGGGACAAGGGAGTGAGGCCAGAGGATGTGGGTGTTTTAAAATTGGCTCTCATTTAGCAGGAAGATACTCTAGAGATGATTTGCAAATTGTACACAAATGTAGTAATTTCCCCTGATTTGGGTATTTTGTTAAGGTTGCTATTCTGTGTTGAGGCCCCCCCCTTTTTTTAGAGACTAGGTCTAGCTATGTTGCCCAAGGTAGTCCCAATCCTGAGGACTCAAGCAATCTCTAGCCTCAGCCTCCCAAGGTAGCTGGGATTACAGGTGCCTGCCACCGTGCCCAGTTGCTTTTTCAAGACCGGGTCTCGCTATGTTCTGTTTTGGGGCCCATTCTAATGAACTTTCTGGGGCAAAATCTCTCTTTTTATGCTCTAATAATATCATGTCTATGCTCTAATAGAAGGAAGTAGGGAAGTGGAGAGAACAAAGCTACTGTAACAGAGTGGGTAATAGTTCGGCTGTAGGATTTGAGTCCCAGCTCTGCACTTGTGGCTGTGAAAATTTAAGCATGTTACTTGTCATCTCTGAGTCTCAGGATCCTTTTCCTAACACACTGACTATTATAGAACTGAGTGTCAAAGATTATTGTGAGGGTTAAATCACCTCATGCAAGCTAGGCACGGAGGCTCATGCCTGTAAGATTCAGCCTAGGAAGCTGCTGGGGCTAGGGATCATGGTTCGAATACCTCTTGGGGCAACATAGCGAGACCTAGTCCCCCAAAAAACTAGTTGGGTGTGGTGGCGCACACCTACCTGGGTGTAATTCCAACTACCTGGGAAGCTAAGGGGGGATTGCTTGAGTCTGTGGTACCCCGGGCAACGTGAGCCTGCGGTTCCACAGGCAAAAATAGCGAGGCCTAGTCTCAAAAAATAAATAAATAAGTAAATATTACTCTCAGTGTCCAGACCTTTCTCAGGAACAACATGTTGATGAAACACCCCTCATTACATGAGTAGTAGAAGGGACTATATAACCCAAACCCAGCCTGGGTTTATCCCCTTCTGGAGATGACTCACTATTAGGGGACCCATTCATTTTCAGAAAATTCGGGTTGATGGACATTTCTCCCTTTCATGGGATTAAAGGTTATCTCTCTGGGACCATCACTTGGTTTTTGCTGCGCTTTCCAGAATCACAGGAAATTTAAGTCTGATCTTTTTTGTGTGCGGAAACTCTTTAAATATGTGAAGAAAGTTGACACACCCCTTCTGCAATGCCTCCACCCAGAAAGCCTGGGAGTCTCACAAGACTGGTCACTCTCTCTGGAAAATCCTTGCTCACTTTCTCTCTAGAGGGAGGGAGAGATCAAAGAAACAGGAGTTTGGAAAGTATTGTGAATTTCACACTTTTGTTATAGAGGTACTCTTCTTGCCTAGGGTTCAAAGCAGTTGAAGGTGACTGGTAAGTGGGAATAATTCTGGTTACCAAGTACACCTTCACAGCCAGGCATGGTGGTGCGTGCCTATAATTCCAGCTATCTGGGAGGTTGAGGCTAGAAATCACTTGAGTTCACGAGTTCGAGACAACCCCGGGCAACATAGTGAGATGTAGTCTCAAAAAAATAGCTGGGTGTGGTGGCATCTGCCTGTAATCCCAACTACCTGGGAGGCTGAGACTAGGGATCACTTGAATCTGCTGGTTCGGGACTACCCTGGGCAACATAATGATAGCTAGTCTCTAAAAAAACAAAACAAAAACAGTGCACCCTGAACCCTAATGTCCTGTGGCTGATGGAACATTCCTTCACCAGAAGTAGCAGAGGTAGCTTTTGGGGGTGGAGTGGTGGGGGCACTGTGAAGTAGGGGTGTGGCTCAGCTCCACCAAGGCAGTCAGCAGGTTGGGCTAGATAACAGCTGGAGAGTGGCATCAGGGAGCTGCAGGAAGGCCAGCTCTAATCTCGTGGGCCCTGTTACGGGAGCATCTGGGATCTGGGAAGGGACACCACAGTCTTTGATGCACTTGATTTGGGCCCAGGAGCCCTCCCTCTGTGCATGTGACAGTTGGCTGCTTCAGAAGATAATCATTCTCAACTCTGTCTCATCTAGTTCAAAGAGAATGGCTGACTTTGACTCTTAGTTGTTACTGAGTGAGGTTTTCCGTCCAGATTCTTTGGTCTAATGTCATATTAGAACAAGTCTTGCACAGTTAAGTCTTAACATTTTCTGCTGGTGTTTTTGAATTATAAAGGGAAAACTCACTGTTTGTCCATCGTCTCATACCAGTTCCACACTCACAACACTTTGAGCACTAGATATGCCGTGGCCCATACTTCAATTCGCTCTGACACAACCTCCCTGAAATGAGCATCAAGTCACACAAGCTCAAGGCTCAGTCCCATGGAGTGACCCATTCAGGAGCCAGTTGTAGGCTCCAGGTTGTCCCTAGTGCTTCTGACTGATTGTTACAGAAGTTTCCCACAACTCCCTCCTTACACTTGTTATTTTTCAAAAACAGCTGGCAGAACTCAGTAAAACATAATAACTAGTTTATTATAGATTAAAGAATATGATCAAGGATACAGGTTAATGGCCAGAAGAGATACATGGGGTGAGGTCTGAAAATGCTAACTGGAACTTCTGTCCCTGTGGAATTGGGGTTTCTACCCACCTATACCTGGAAATATTTGCCACCCTGGGAAATCTTAGAACCCCATTCTTTTGAGATTTTTATGGAGGCCTCATCCAACGGACATGACTGATTGATAGTTCAATCTTCAGTCCCTCTTTCCACTCCAAAGGGTGGAAGAGGAGCTGAAAGTCCCAAGTTTCTGATTACAGCTTAGTCTTTGTGGTGATTAGCCCCCATCCAGGAGCTTATCAAGAGTAGCCTTCTTAGAACACAAATTCTCCTAGCACCCAGAAATAATTAGGGATTTAGGAGCTCTGTGTCTGGACTCAAAGAACAGGTATTAGAATAAAAGATGCTCCTAGTGCTTTTCCTTCTTAATCCAGTTCCTCGGGGATCTGAAACCAAGCATCCTTCCATCTTCTCGGTATCAATCTCCTTTATCTCTTGCATCTGAAGAGTTACTTGTCTTTGAACTCTCCAGAGATGGCTCCACCTTCCTCTTTTCATTCAGTAGCTGCTGATACTCCAGATCCATAACACCTTCTGCTAGGTGGAGGTGATATGACCTGAAGGGTTTCCACAAACACAAACCCTCTTGACCCATCCAGTAAGATCTTTCTCCAAAATAGGCTCTCTTCCCTCCCTCCCAAGCCCTTTTAGTAGCTTAGGTACAGGCCTAGGACCTATAAGCCCTTCCCTTTTTTTTTTTTTGTCTGGGGCATGGTGGGGAGAGGGGTTGAGGATAGGAAGGGTAGCAGGCATTGAAGAAATCGTAGGAAAAACATTTTAAAGCTAAACAAAGTTTTAGTTGATACCAAAATATGAAGAGAAGATTTGACGTCAATAATTTTGAAGTCAGAAAATAAACATGTGAAATTTTGTCTCTATAAAAATTTCATCTCAAGTGAAAACAAATTTTAGGTTAGGTTTTTTTTTTGTTGTTTTTTTTTTTTTATCACTTTGCAAGACTTCCTGCTTGTATGTGGTTATTGTTGGGGCATCACAAAAAATTGTGAAATAAATGTATTGAAAGATAAACTGAAGCATAACATAAAAATTTTAATTTCTTTGAGCAAAAATCAATTCAAATTGAGTGAAGCCAAAGCAGAAACAGTTAGGACACATACAGACTAGGAAAGAGAGGCCAAACTTTTATAAAGAAGATAGGAAGAAAAGCAAGGAAACCATTTGAATGGCTATGGATCAAGTGATTGCCTTACTGGGGGAAATCTAGTTGGCTGTGATTGAGTGTCCTTAGGATTCAATTTCTTAACCTTGAGACAATTCCAACCTTAGTTTTTGGTTTACTTGTGCAAGGCCACTAAGCCATTATAACCTTCCCAGTCTCATGACCTCTTACTCAACTAAGCAAGTTTATACATAACCGAATGATTCCAGAAGTGACAATGGACAATGACAAAATCTTGATTGCATTTTCTATTATATATATATATATAGCCGGGCATGGTGACTCGTGCCCGTAAGCTTCAGCCTATGAAGCAGCTGGGGCTAGGGATTGCAGTTCGAGTCCTTTTCGGGGCAACACAGCAAGACCTAGTCCCAAAAAATAGCTGGGCGTGGTGGTGCATGCCTGTAATCCCAGCTACCTGGGAAACTGAGGCTGGGGATTGCTAGAGTCTGTGGTACCCCGGAGCAACATGAGCCTGTGGTTCCATGGGCAAAAATAGCAAGACCTAGTCTCAAAAAATATATGTGTGTATGTATTAATGTGAATGGATATGCCTGGATCCAATAAAGTTCTTAAAATATTCCTATTCATCTCAAGACTTCCTGTTTCAGTATCTGCAGAGAACTGGGGTTCTATCTGGAACCCCAGTCCTTGAATTTAGTGTCCTTCATAACACAGTCCATACTGAACCATGGTTCAACACACTCAGTTGTTAGTTCCAGTGTTTAAAGCAGGGCATGGTTCCAGGGAGGACAGAGCACTAAGCATGATGAACACAGTCCTATTGCAGAGACATCTCCTGGGAGTGCAAGGTACTGTGATGCCCCTTACATGTTAACACCTGGGGCTAGCTACTGGGAACAGGGGCAGAAATGAGTGGCTGGGTAAGCTAAGTAGCATGGAAGGCAGGCAAGCTAAGAAAGAGATTCCTCTTGCTCCTGCAGCTGGACTAGTCCTGTTGGGAAGGAGACTCATGGGGAGACTGACAATGGCAACCATTATCTTGATTTGTGTTTTGAATTTGCTCCTTTTGTCCCAGATTTCTAGAACCTGCTTCAGAACTCTTTTGTATGGTTCCCTGCCAGAAGGTGTCTTAGACTTATGGCTGGCTTTTGTGCCTCAGCAGCCTCGCTTGAGGCCAACTCTGTTTGAGTGGGAATTTGCCTCCAAAGGAGTGTGTAATTTGGGGTGTTTTAGTCAGAAAAATATCTTTTCTTCTCTCTCTGTATGCATACTAATTCTTTTTTTTTTTTTTTTTTGAGACTAGGTCTCGCTATTTTTGCCCGTGGAACCGCACGCAGGCTCTTGTTGCCCTGGATACCATGGACTCAAGCAATCCCCAGCCTCAGCTTCCCAGGTAGCTGGGATTACAGGCACGCACCACCACGCCCAGCTATTTTTTTGGAACTAGGTCTTGCTACGGGGCCCCAGGCGGGACTTGAACCGCGATCCCTAGCCCCGGCCGCTTCATAGGCTGAAGCTTACAGGCATGAGCCACCGTGCCCAGCCCCATGCATACTAATTCTATTAAAGTTCTTTCACACTAAGAGTCTGCTTGTCTTTTTTGCAGTGAATGGCTTAGAATGTGCAAGTCCAGGGTTCTTTGTGGTGCCCCTGGGTCACACATGTTAACAGTCCCTCCTTGCCAAAGACTTACACTAGACAGGTTGGTCAGGGGGCGGGTAGCAAATGTGTTAGAGGTAGCCATTAAGCAAATAAACAAATAAATAATAATAAGCAGCTATTTGAGGATAAATAAGTGAGGTCAGGAAGTTGAGGGTAGGTACTCTTTGTTAGATAAAGTGGCTAGAAAAGGCCTCTCTGAGGGCCACCTTGAAACAGGCATGAGCTAAATCAGGGAGCCAACTAGGAAAAGATCTGAGGAGAGAGAGGTTCAGGCAGCGGGAACAGCCTATGCAAAGGCCCTGAGGTAGGCATGGGCTTAGTGGAATGGAGGCTAGTACAGTTGTGGCAAAGTGAACATGGGTCTTTATTAGGAATTAAAGTCAAAGCTATGACATGGAGTGGACAAGTATGAAAGACTTTGGTCAAAACTCAATTACTCTGCTTTCCAGAATGTTCCTTCAACTGCTCAATTTGCAAATGCTGCCATTGTGTGGGAGGCACTTAATGGTTGACCGGCTCATTAAGCAGCAACAGCAGTCTGCAGAACACCAAGGGGCACTGTGGACCTGCCAACACCTCCCTCCGGCAGGCATCTCCATGGGCAGGACCAGCCAGGCACAAATTACCTCACTAAACAGCCACTGACTGCCAATTCCATCAAAGGCCTTCTGGGCCCCCCTTGGCTTTGCTGCCCTAAGAGTCCCACTTGCTACCCACTGGTTTCCTCTTAAATGCCCATTGCCCCATCCTTGTCTGACCACACAGCCACAAGCAAGCTTGATGCATTTTGCCCTGACTGGGTGTTCCCGTGAACAGAACAAACTTGTTGTTTTGAGTTTTTCTTGGTAACATTCTGACTCAGTATTCATGATTCCTAATTGCAGCAGGCGTGATTCAGACTCCCCTTAGTTTAGAAGTCTGTGGTGAATAGGAAATAATTTTCTGTGATTGGAACTTGTTTGGCTTTTGTTGAAAGGCACAGGGGTCTGAGGGACTTTAGTTAACCTTGGCCAGTAAATGTCAATAGAGCCCCACTGGATATCAGGAACTCGTGAAGGCACTGGTAAAGCTGTGAGCAACACACCAAACCTTTTGGGAGAAACTTACCTGTGGAGGAGGAAGAGAGGGGAGAAGAGCAAGCAAACAGGTAAACAATAAATGATCAAGATACATCTGGTTGATGACAACAGGGGAAATAAGATAAGGTGAGACTAGGCATGGGGTTGGGTGGACCCTACTTTAGACAGGGTGGCTTCGGAGAGAAGATCTGAATATAAACAGGAAGCCTGATGAGAGCTTCTGCCCAACTTAACTGAGAGGTCAAAGGCACAGGGGTAGGAACACTTAGCCTTTGGTGAAACAAAGGAGAGTGGGTTGGATAAACCCAGCCAGTCTGTGTAAGTTCAGTGGGTCTTGGTATGGGGCTTGAATTTTAATTGCAGTAGGGAAGCATTGGAATTTTCAGGCAAAGAATAATTTGCTTAGTGTTATAAATGGTCCATGGTGGCTGCCAGGTAAAAAAGCCATCAACAGTCAGCCCTTACATTTGCACAGCACTTTTCACAAAAACCTTCCTTGTTGGCAGTCTGATTAGCATCACAATACTGACTGAGATGAAGAGAATGCCTCCATTTTAAAAAATGAAAAAAAAATGTGTAAAAAATGAAAAACCAAGGTTCTGAAAGGTTCAAGTGACTGAAGTCCAGTGAAATAAACAGCAAATGATAGGACTCTGTTGGGTGTGCTTAGTCTGTAGAATCTGCTTAGAAGTTTCCTGGATCTGAGGTAAAAGGAAATTGACCCGGAGCTATAGCCCTCTGCATCTCCATCCTTATCCGGACCAGCAAGCAGCACAATCATGCCTGCTTTGTTCTTTTCCTGTGTGGCTTTCCTTACCTGAGTTCCTCCCCAGCTCCCCCACCTGCTCACCCCCTTATCACCAGCCCCAGCCAGAGGTCTGATCTCCCTTCTGTCCATCAGAACAGATATAGGATGCTCCATTATAGCTACACTAGTGTATCCTTGTGATTTATCTCCTAACAATACCATGCAGGTGCCCATCCCTCCTGTGAAATCTTGTTAGTACCCACAAACATACAGCTACTCCTAGAGCAAAGCATGTAATATGCGCTCAGTATGAAACAGTTCTTTCAATTGAGAATGGGTTTTCACATTCTGAGTGCTTCCTATCTGCCAAGCAGAGTTATTGGTAGTTTCCAAAAATTATTTATTTTGAGAGTCATGATCATTTTTAAAGATTCTGTTATTGTCATCATTTTATACATGAAGAGACTAAGGCTCAGAGAGTTAATATAGAGCAAATGACTCCAAAGTCCATGTGCTTTCATCTCTCCGTACTTCCTTTGTAGTGAAGATAGTTTATCTCTGCTTTTTCAGCCTTGATATTTGAACCTTAGGTGTTACAAGTAGGAGTGTGAAAGTACATCAAATTGTTTTCTGCTGCAAATAAATAGAAGAGCTTGCAAAACTCATGGAGATGAGTCATTAGCTCATGGGTCTACCCATTCATCCATCCATGCCTCTGTCATAGCAACCTTTCCCTCTATCTTTAAGGAGAGGACAAGTATATCCTACTGGTGGCAGGGTAAAAAGGGAGATATGTAAATGGGAGTCTAGGTTGCTTCATGCCACCCTGTTCTTCCCTGAATTAACCCCTTTCTGCCTCAGGGAGAGCCATAGAAGTTTCAAGGAGGCTACAAGAACAGATTCTTGATGGCCTTGTCTCCTTATCACTGTTCTTCACTTCACAGACCCTGCAAAGGTACCTATGAATCCACTTGGGCTGGGAATTCTGATTAGCTGGCCCGCCTAGGGAGATGAAGTACATTTTAGAAACTCCCACCCACATGTGCAATCTGCTGCTTATCTGGACCAGTGGTGCCAAGTTAAGCAGAAATGACTGCAACTGTGGTGCAATGGAGTGGAGCTCAAAGGACCACCTTGGGGTCTTCCCTGCAATACACCTTGACAAGTTCACTCCTTGACAGTTTCACAACTTGACAAGTTCCTTAACTTCCAAGAATCAGCTGGGCATGGTGTCCTGTGCCTGTAATCCAAGCGCTGGGAGGCAAGAAGCCAGGGATCACTTGAGTTCATGGGTTTGAGACTACCCCAGGCAACATAATGAGACCTGCTCAAGTGAGCAGGATATATGATGGATATAGGGAAAAACAAACAAGCAAATAAGAAAGAATGAAAACAACCAACGGGACTAAACAATGGAGCGAGAGAGGAGGAGGGGGAAGAAGGCAGGGGAGGTGAAGAGCACCAAAGATCAGTATGGTTAACAAGTGTTAGTGTAGTGGGAAATCCCCGAGGTACACAATAATGGAACAACATAATATAAATACAGATATACATATATATGCAAATTTAAAAAAGAAAAAAGAAAACAACACAAATCAAATGGTTTCACTATTATATGGGACATAGGAAAAATAAATAAAAGGCCACGAGGAAAAGTCAAAACAAGTTAACAACCAAATTGAAACACACAACTCAAGGGGGGTGGGAGAGGGTGGGAACGGTCAGGGAGGAGGTTGGGGGGGGTGAACTCCAGTGATTACAAGAATATGTGAGACCTGGTCTCGAAAAAGCAGTCAGGCACATTTGTGGGTGCCTGTAATCCCATCTACTTGGGAGGCTGAGTCTGGGGATCGCTTTAGTCCACAGGATTGGGACTACCCTGGGCAACATAGCTAGACCTAGTTTCCATTAAAAAAAATCTGAGACTCATTTTCTTGCTTTGCGTAGCCCGAGAGGATTTTCCTTTCCCCTCACCTTTATGTTCTCCAATGCAAAACCTCCCATATGGAAGAGGTCTTCAGTACCATATAATAAAAAGATTGAGACTTGGTAAAATGGATGACTTGTCCAAATGAGACTGAGACTGGTAGTAGTGGGCAATGCAAACAAGAGACAGGTCTATTGGCCCTGTAGATCCTTCACTCTAGATTTAGACGGGCAGAGCAGAGGCTACAAACTAAACCACTAGAAAGGACCAGGCAAGTCATATAAACCAGTGACATCTACCCACTAGAGGCTGGAGATCATCAGAGAGTCAAAGCACACGCCTGTCTGAAGGGGCAGGTGCCACTCTTCTCCCAGCTCTGTGTGCCAGGTAGGAACAAAGATCCTGTGCTGATCGATGACTCCCATTTTTCAAGGAAAGACAGAAATTGTGATTGTTATGCAAAATCTCCTTGTTTTTAAATATTACCTATAGTAGTGTTGCTATCTGTATTTTGGAAATGGTGTGGGCCAATAAGACATGCTGTTATGTGTTAAAGGAAACTTATCCTCCTGAGAAGAAGCACCTGTAAGAGTCACTCGACCTCTCCTCACTCTTCACTCATTCCTCCCTAGTGGGGAAAATTAACTTACCTGATCGAGAGATTTAGAGAAAGGAACTGGGTGTTTATAAGCAGAGATTTCCTTTTTTTTTGAGACTAGGTCTGCTATGTTGCCTGGGGTGGTCCCCATCCCAGGGACTCAAGTGACCCCCAGCCTCAGCCTCCTAGGTAACTGGGATTACAGGCACACACCACTGCACCTGGCTGCTTTTTCAAGACCAGGTCTCTATATTACACAGAGTAGTCTCGAACCTGAGAACTCAAGTGATCCCAGGCCTCTTGCCTCCCAGCATTTGGATTATAGGCACACACCACTGCACCTGGCTTAGAGCTTTCCTTTCATTCTCCTTGGAGCTACCCACCCACAGGTCCTGCCTTGCAACCTGCCTACTCCCATCTAGCATGGGTAAGTCTCCTGTTCCAGGACGCTGTATCAGGAATCCTATTTGCCTATAACACTGTAAACCATATCCAGATGCAGTGCCTCTGGCAGATTGTTTTGTTTTTTTAAAACTACTCTTTGAACTTACTTCTCAATGGGCTCATAGCTCAAGCAGAAAAAAAGAAGCCCTATATGTTGGACCTATCACAAGACTCTGAGAGTCAGCTCTAGTCCCAGGTTTTAAGTTTGCTCCCTCTGCTGCAAATCAAATCTTTGCTTGCAGGATTAGTCTGCAGTTTCCAGTGGGAAAGGCAAGTGCCAAGCTCAGAATTCTGAGGATCTCCTGGTCATTGTCCAGAATGAGTCTCGAAGAAATGAGCTAGAGAAGATTGCAGGGACAGTGGGAGCTAAGAGAAGAGGGAGAGAAATCAAAACAGAAGGTTGTCTAGCTGGGCGTGGTAGCGCACACCTGTAATCCCAGTTACCTGGGAGGCTGAGGCTAGGAGTCACTTGAGTCCATGGGTTTAAGACTGGGTAACATAGCAAGACCTAGTCTCAAAAAAATTTAAAGTTAGCTGGGTGTGGTGGCATGCGCCTGTAACCCCAGCTACCTGGGAGGCTGAGGCTAAGGATCACTTGAGTCCGTGGGTTCGGGACTACTCTGGGCAACAGAGTGAGACATTAGTCTCTAAAATAAAAGAAGGTTGTCTGGAGCCATCTGAGGAGGTCTTTTGATGGAATGGAATATAGTTGATGGGAAGTACATGAACGTTTTGCACCATCTTCATGGTCACTTAATAGTAAGGTTTGTTTCTCTCAGGTAATCTCTCAGGTAATGGTGTGTACTTATCCAACTTTCCAAGGGGTAATATGAAAATGGTCTCTCCCATGCTTCCTTCACAAATTTCCTTCCTTCCTTCCTTCCTTCCTTCCTTCCTTCCTTCCTTCCTTCCTTCCTTCCTTCCTTCCTTCCTTCCTTTCTTTCTTTCTTTCTTTCTTGACTAGTTCTCGCTATTTTTGTCTGTGGAACCGCAGGCTCCCCTTGCCCAGGGTACCACAGACTAAAGCAATCCCCAGCCTCAGCTTCCCAGGTAGCGAGAATTATAGGCACATGCCACCATGCTCAGCTATTTTTTTTGGAGCTAGGTCTCACTATGTTGTCCCAAGTGGGACTCAAACCAAGATCCCTGGTCCCTGCCAAGGCTTCCTAGGCTGCTGCTTACAGGCATACGCCATCATGCCCTGCTCTCCTTCACAAGTTTGAAAGGATCAAATGAGTATCTCTGGAGAATTTGACCATAAGATTCTGTTATCTCTACTATCAATATTGTAGTTCAACACGCCAAGAAGAATCAAACTTACTTATTCTGAAACTTGCCTTTCAAAACCCCAGAGCACAAAATTCAAATGTTCCTTTTTCTGGGATGATATAAAAGCCATTGGGAGCAAGATAACCTAATACTTTAAAAAGTTAAATAGCAAAGCAAACCATTCTGAGGCTCATTCATTGGACATTTAGTGAACATTTACTTTGCCTGTCACTGGGCTGAGAACTTGGCATGCAAAATTGAATAAGTACTGTGAACAAAGAGAGTTTATAGTGGTGGCAATTTCCGGCAATTCAGTGTGCTGTGTTTTTGTTTTGTCTTATTTTAACTGAAAGTACATTTTAAAAGACTGTTTGGGAATCATTGCACTACAATAAAATATGTTTGGTTCCACTTCCTTTAGCTTTTACTTTATGACGGCACTGACCTTCTGACCAGAAACAAAATTCTGGCCTTTCTAAATATCCCATATTGGCTGGGCTTAATGGGTTTTCAAAATAAATGGATTGGATTTCTCAGCCTGTCAAAACACAGAGCAAGAGGGCTTTTTTGAACTTGAGAATCCTGCTTTGAGTGCAGATTCGTGAGTCTGGGCAGGGGAGTCAAGAGTCAGCTATCAGCAAAGTGTTATTTTTTGATGGAAGGAGAGGTGACCAGGATAAAGAAATGAACTCAGGATGTCAGACTCACCTCAACATGATGTCACCCAGGCAATCAAGACATCAGGTGACCTGGACTCCCTCAGAAAGAAATTTTAGAGGCCTCTAACTCAGCATAAACCTAAACTCCACCCAACAGCTCTTGCAGGAACATCCCTTGAGGTACAAGGAGGAGAGCCAGAGTGGTTGGTGCAATGTGGAGGATAATCGCAGGTGCCTATGAGAATGAATAAGCACAGGCTACAAAAAGAGGGTCTGTGTCATCAGTGATGTGGAAGGGTGAAAGGGAGCTTCAGTGTTAGACCAACCAGGATGTGTACCCCAGCTCCACTGATCTCTACCTGTGTGACCTTGAACAAGATCTCAGTTTCTCCATGTATGAAATGGGACTTGTAACAGTATCAACTTCATGAGACTATAGAGATGTTATATTTGACACACAACAACCTAGTTGAGTAATTCCTCCCATCAATGAAAGTCCAAACTGTCTCCTCCTGAAAATCATCCAAGTTCTATCATTGGTCAAGAGAGGTTATTTCCTTATCTAGTAAGAGATGACAATGCCAGGCATGGTGGCTCATGCCTGTAAGTTTCAGCCTATGAAGCGGCTGGGGCTAGGGATCGTGGTTCGAGTCCCACCTGGGGCCGGTAGCAAGAACTAGTTCCAAAAAAATAGCTGGGTGTGGTGGCACGCACCTGTAATCCCAGCTATCTGGGAAGCTGAGGCTGGGGATTGCTTGAGTCTGTGGTACCCCAGGCAACGAGAGCCTGCGGTTCCTGCGGTTCCACGGGCAAAAATAGCGAGACATGGTCTCAAAAAGAAAAAAAAAAGAGAGATGACAAAACTAGCATAAAATCTGCCTTGATAATTATATTCACAGTAGATCTAGGCAAAAACCATAAAGAGAAAGTGTTTTCTGCTTTTTTACCACAGGTCTATAGATTATGATCACTACTGTTTGAACCTCCTCTTGTATCATTCAGATCATTTTTTTAGCTTATTGCTAAAGATGTCACACATAAGATGAGGTTGGTCCTAACATTTTTCTTATGATTTTCCTTTCTCTGGAAGGATCATTGTGATGAGGCTTGCGTGAAGGAATGTTCTGCAGACATTTCCCAGGAACATTCGAATGTTGCTAAACACCTTTCCCTATTTCCAGTCTAAACATTTAAACATCTCATTGGGAGAGATTGCCAAGTTTTTAAAAATATAACAGACTTGTGCTGTTCTTAAGTAAGTTTGACATTCAATCTAGGAAAACTTTACAGAATTTTCTACACTAAATTCATAAGCATAATTTAAAACTTGTTGACAAGGGTCCTCAAAATTTAAAACACACTTACGTTTCATTTTAAGACAGTGTTTGATACATAAAAGAGAAAGAGGAGGGCCTGGTGGTATGCCACTGTAATCCCAGCTACCTGGGAGGCTGAGCTGGCGGTCACTTGAGTTCGTGGGTTCAGGATTACCCCCAAGCAACATAGTGAGACCTAGTCTCAAAAAAAAAAAAAAAAAAAAAAAAAAAGGCCACTGACAAGAAAGAAATGTCTCATCCTAGCTTGAGTACTGGGGGATGTGAGGAGAAGTTGATTCATACTCAAGTCTTCTCAGGAAGGCAGCATGTCAGGAGGTCTAGGTTCTAGTTCTGGCTCCATCTTATCATTGTGTGACCTTAATCTCTGAATTTGTTCTTCTCTACTAGTAAGACAAATAAAACCAACTCTCCTTACTGCAAAGGGATGTAGCGAGCTTTATTGGTATATGTGAAAGCACTTTCAAAGTTGTAAAATACAATATAGCTCTAAGGCATTATTAATGATTTGTTCCAAGATCGTTAATAAAAATTAAACCGAAAAAAGGGGGAAATGCCAAAACTGAGTGAAATGGAAATTGTCATGTTCACCAAAAAAAAAGAAAGAAATCATAAGTATGTTTGTGCCAAATTTCATTTAAAGATTATGTATCAAGTGGAACATATGGCCTTTTGTGGCTGTGAGATCACTGCAGATGACCCCCTCCCACTTCCTCCCCATGCCTAGATCCTGCCTTCCTCCTCTTGGGAGTGTTTAAGACTTTATTTCTCTTCTTGGTTCTCCACTATGTGAGTTCAAGTTCCTGACCCCAAAACTTGGGGCAAAGTGGAATAGAGAGTCCCAGGGCCACTTACCATGTGAAGGGCAGCAAAGCCCTCCCAAGAGGGGCCTCCTCTGCAAGGGTGTTTTCAGTTCCCAATTAACAAAAGGAAAAGGAAATCTTTCTAATGTAATTTTTCCCTGAAGGCCACAGGATTTAGCCCTGTCTGCCTTGGCGCTGAATGAATTACAGGACCCAATTATTTTGTGTGCCCTTGGTGCTTCTGTTGGAATAGACTCCTTGAAAGTCTTCTGAGCCTTCCCCCAAAGGCAGAGTGTGGTCTCATGTCAAGGTCAGCCAGAAGCATTCTTCAACAGGACTCAGTACAAGACCCAGCATCTTCACGAAGGAGGGGGGCAGCAGACAGAAGGGAAGGAGCCAGTTACTAGCAGGACCAGTCAACAGCCTTGCAGCTTGGATTTGAGGATCACGAGACATAAAGGAACACATGAGAATCTAGCTTAGACTGGGCTGTGTAAGGATGCAGAACTCCACTGGGATAATACTTTTAACATTTTTCTGGCTCTAGGTCCTAGCAGACTATTAAATGGACATCAAGAACTGGTATTGGGAATGAAAAGATGAAAGGGCCTTCTAGCCACGATGTGAAATAGTGGATTAATGCCCACACATAAAGGAAGTGACCTATGAACTCTAAGCCAGTAAACAACCTGAGAACTACAATAGTAGAAACCAGAGAGCTGATGTTGCCAGTTTATTTATTTTATTTATTTATTTTTTTATTTATCTTTGAGACTAAGTCTCGCTATTTTTGCCTGTGGAAACACAGTTCACGTTGCCCGGGGTACCACAGACTCAAGCAATCCCCAGCCTCAGCTTCCCAGGTATCTGGGATTACAGGTATGCACCACCACACCCAGCTATATTTTTTTGGGACTAGGTCTTGCTGCGTGCCCCTGGTGGGACTCAAACTGTGATTCCTGGGTCTGGCCATGGCCTCCAAGGCTGCTGCTTACAGGCATGTGCCACCATGCCCGGCCTTGATGTTGCCAGTTTATTTAGGCTGCCCAGCTGTTATCATGAATTGTGAGCCAGGGAGAAATGTTTGTAGTATATCCAACGAGAAAGTATAGTCCTTGGTATTTCCAGCTCTCTCTTCTTTTGATTCTTTATTATCAATATCACCTGACTTGATATTGATAATAAATATCAACATTGTTATTTATCATTCATTATTGTTATTTCTCATTCGTTATTGATCATTTGTATCACCACCCCTTATCTGTGCACAGCTTCTTACAGAAATTTACAGAGAATTTCTGCATCCACTAAGACAATGGAATCATCACAGTAACTCTTTGAAGTGAATGGGGCAAGGTCAGTATTCATGTTTGCCCAGTGGGAAAGCCAAGGCTTGAGATGGTAAATCACTGGCCCTACATCAAGCTCAAGTTCAGGTCTCTTGTCAACACTGTCACCTTACAACACGACAACTTTTCTCTGATATCAAAATATTTTGTTAATGAGGCAAGGATAAGAACCAGTCAAGACAGATGCTAGCCATAAAGAACAGATGGATATTGTGGTTTATACAAGGAATATGTCAAGCAACACTATCAAATGGGTCAACCTTCTTGGCGTGTTGCTTAGGTTCTTCTGTCCCTAAACCAAACAGCAGGACGAGGCACTAAGACATGACATGGCAAAGTTATTGTAACAGAAGACTTTTGATCTTGTCTTCCTGACCTTGAGACAAAGCAGTGAGAAGAGTGAGGGTAGGGTGGGAGGTGTAGCAGCTATACCATGGTTTATGGGCTGAAGGAGTCATCCCTCTCTGAGCTGGAAGGTTGACCAAGTCTTTAGGGTGCCCTGAGGGAATCACATGACTTAAGAGGGAAGAAAAAGGTAGGAATCAGCAATCAGGTGGAAATAGGATTGGAGTGCGAGCCAGCTGGGAATCAAACAAGAAATCTACTTTCCCACTGGGAAATAGGAGGGTGTGTTATTGACTTCTCCTGGCATGTGGCATCTAGGCATATGACTGACTTAGATACAAGATGGGAGTAGACAACAGGTAGCCAGTGTTTTCATCAAAATCAAAGAAAACATGCAGAATCTGAACTCAGAAATTAATAGAAGATAAATCAGATTTTCACTTTCTCAGCAGCTACACACTTCATTTTCTATTAAAGAATGTCACTAATTTTATTTTCATATGTAGTTTATCAACCATTGTGTAATCTTTGAAAAGTACCATTTTGTTTCAAAAGTAATAGACATTCGCAGTTAAATAAATTCATATAAATAAAATTTAAAAATTAGAATCACCAATGATCCTGTACAGAAATAACATGACTTCATACGTTGATACATATCCTCCCACATATAAAACTACCTGGTTATTATGATGATTTACAAATATTTCATTACCTTATGCCTAATGTCTTCTCTACCCACCATTCTTAAAGTTTAGGGGCATTATCCTGCTTTGACAATGTAGACTTAATAACAGAAATCAGAACATATTTTATTGCATGTGTATCTTGTTGATATCGTAAAATCTGAAGCAGAATAATATTTATTAGAAATATCTAAGCACAGGATGCAGAAACAAATCGCTGGTGCCTGAGCAGTATTCTGTTTTTACAAAGTGGCCATGTAAAACACAGAGCCTATTGGAGCCATATATCACTACTATATAAACAATAATAACAATTCTTGATTTATATCTTCATATTTTCTGCCTTGTTCTTACAGAAAAGTTGGTAAAGTCTGATTAGACTGTTACACCTACTTTTTTTTTGAAGATGGAAGATAGGAGAAAATACTACCACAATGAAAGGGGGGTGAAGTTAGGGGAAGCCCGAAGGTAAATTTGTTTTTTAAAAACCTAGAACTTGTCAGCATGATACAGGGCTCTGAAGATTAGAGCAAAGCAGAACAAATGCATGAGTTATTTCTTGGATCAAAAGTTTCAATCATCTTTTGGGCTCACTTCTTAGGTATTTGGGTATCTGTAAATGATAAGCAAGATGGTAAACTAGAAAAAATTGGGAACGTGAGATTTTTTCAGGTGAAATGGTCTTTGACCATGATTCCTACTGTGGTCTTCATCAAAAGGATTTCTGTCAGCAGGGGGGAGCAGAGCTTAACATTAAGATGAAGGCGTGTTCACTTTTTATGATTATAATCCCACTGAATTGATAGGAAGCAGAAATGTGTGCAGAGATATGTCACTGAACAATTGGTCTGGTAACAGTGCCTCCATTTAAGCAGGGAGTCATCTATAAAAAATTATTCTGCAGGATTTTTGAGATCACATTATCACTACATGTTTATTTCTAATAGAATTTCTGCAAAAAAAGTGCTTGCTCAATTAAATTTTGTCTGCTAGAGGGCTTGTAACAGTGTCAGAATATACTGAATTGGATTTTTTTTTTTTTTTTTTTTGCGACTAGGTCTTGTTATTTTTGCCCGTGGAACCGCAGGCTCTTGTTGCCCGGGGTACCACAGACTCAAGGAACCCCCAGCCTCAACTTCCCAGGTAGCTGGGATTACAGGCGCGCACCACCACGCCCAGCTATTTTTTGGAACTAGGTCTCGCCACGGGCCCCCGGTGGGACTCGAACCGTGATCCCTAGCCCCAGCTGCTTCATAGGCTGAAATTTACAGGCACGAGCCACCATGGCCAACCTTGATTTGGAATTTTTTGACATTTTAAGTATAACATACCCAAGTCTTACTGGCTTTTAAAAAGTACTGCTGACTAACTCCTTGGTATTTAGCCCTTAGAACTAGTCAACCAGCCGGCCACAGTGGCATGCAGCTTTAATCCCAGCCTAGGATGGGAGGTTGAGATGGAGAATCTTTTGAGTCCACAGATTCGAGACCCACCTGGGGCAACATAGCGAGACCTAGTCTCAAAAAACAGCTGGGCATGGTGGTGCACGCCTGTAATCCCAGCTACCTGGGAGACTGAGGCTGGGGATCGCTTGAGTCCGCGGTACCTTGGGAACTTGAGTCTGCAGTACTCCAGGCAACATAGGGAGACCTAGCTTAAAAGAAACAACAACAACAAAAAAAAAAACCACCACTCTCTGAGTTTGAAATAAATTGTTCTTAGAGAATGCACATCTTTACTGAGAAGAAAAGTCTTATTCAGATGAAAATGTAAAAAAGGAACAAGAGAGTTCAACATTTAATTTCTACTGAGAATGTTTCAGAAAAGAAAAAAAAAAGGCTGTGGGCTGGTTCTCAGCACTGTATCTTATATGCTAAAAGTAGTAAGAAGAGGAAGAAAAGAACCCCCACACACAAAAAAAAGCAAAGTGAATGTTCTAGTCCATAATCATACAGTCTGTAGAAATAGAAAATGAAAAAAAAGTCCAGGCAAAGGATGATACATGATAGAGGTAATGGAGTTGGCAAAAATGGGAGATGATGCTAGGAATAGAAGAAACATTTATAATCCTCTTTTCTTTTTCCATTTTCTCTTTTAAAACAAATATTAATGTGCCAGACACTATCAGGTGCTGGGAGTAAAGGTCAATATGGCAAAGTGGTCCTTCATGGGGCATAAGTGAAGAGAAGGGGCAATATACAAATAAAGATAAATAAACAAAATGAATACAGCCTTCGTTCATGGTGGCAAAGGACACACACAAAAAAGGAATGCAGACTTTGGGGGTGGCCTACTTCACATTTAAATAGCATGGTCTGCAAAGTTTCCATAGTAGGTGGCACTTCAAAAATGTTGTGCAAAGCCAGGCTTGGAGGCACGCACCTGTAGTCCAAGCACTGGGAGGCAAGAGGCCAGGGATCGCTTGAGTTCATGGGTTCAAGACTACCCTGGGCAACATAGCAAGACCTAGTTTTAAAAAAAAGGGGCATATTTCTCCAAAGACACACAAGTTGCCCTATAAACACAGGAAAAAATGCTCTGTATCACTAATCACTAGAGAAACGCAAACCAAAACCACAAGGACATACAATCTCACACTCATTAGGATGACTGTTAGTCAAACCAAAACCCAAACAAACAAACAAAAAAAGAAAGCTGTTAACTGGCCCAGAAAGGACAAATTTTCAGCTTGTGGTATGAAAGAAAGTTCTGGAGATGAGCAATGGGGACTGTTACACGGAAACATGAGTGGATGCACTTACTGCCACTGAACCATAATAGCTAGAGCAGCAAATTTAATGTTTATTTTACCACAATAAAGAAAAGTGGGGGGGGGGAGAGTAGGAGGTGTGTAAAGGGTTGACATTTTTCAAAAAAAAAATACTTAAAAGATTATTTTCAGAAAGAGAGACAATAACAAGTGTTGGCAAGGGTGTAGAGATATTAGCACCCACTTCTATTATTGGTGGGATAATAAAATGCTACAGCCACTCAAAATTACTACATACAGTATTATCATACAATTGAGCAATTTGAAACATATGTACACACAAAAACTTAAGCAAAAATATTCAGAGCAGCATTATTCATGATGGTTAAAAAATAGAAAGAACTTATTTGGGTGAAAAAGAAATCATCCTAAAACCCACCCTGGTTCTTCTGGGCTGATAAATAATCAATAAGCATCAGACAGATTGATAAGAGTAAAGTCAAAAAGTTTAGAAATAACATGCCTGTCTCCTGTAAACATGGGAAAGACCTAGCAAAATGGAGTGAATCACCACATGGCCTCAGACACCAGCTTATATATAGCTCAGATAAAACAGAGATGGGGTGGGGGCTGAAAGGGGAAGGGGAAGTTCAGTTAGGGAGTTTACCGTGGAAGGCTCAGTAAACAAAGAAATATAAGTTCACCTTCTCTGTAGAAAAAGATAAGAAGGTTAGGTTTTGCCACTAGAGTGAAGGAGACATGCTCAGAAAGTGTTACTGTAAATGTCACACTTAAAAGTAAACTCCACCCAAAGCTAGTCGTGGTGGCGCTGTGCCTGTAATCCCAGTTACCTGGGAGGCTGAGGCTGGGGATCACTTCAGTCCATGGGTTTGAAACAACCCTCGGCAATATAGGGAGACCTAGTCTCTTAAAAAAAAAAAAAAAAAAATAGGCCGGGCATGTTGGCGCATGCCTGTAAACGACAGCCTAGGAAGCCACAGCCAGGGTCAGGGATTGCAGTTCGAGTCCTGCTGGGGGCACGTAGAGAGACCTAGTTCCAAAAAATATATAGCTGGGCGTGGTGGCACATACCTATAATCCCAGCTACCTGGGAAGCTGGGGGTTGCTTGAGTCTGTGGTACCCCAGGCAATGTGAGCCTGCGGTTCCACAGGCAAAAATAGCAAGACCTAGTCTCAAAAAAAATAAAAATAAATAAATAAATAAATAAATAAATAAATAAATAAATAAATAAATAAATAAATAAATAAATAAATAAATAAATAAATAAATAAATAAACCCCACCCAGCCTTCAGATCCTTCCAGGAAATCAAATTTTCACCAAAAACATATCTGATTTGCAGAAATTTGAACCTCAACAAGTTCAAATTTCCATTAATGGATTTTTTTTTTTTTTGAAGACTAGGTTTCACTATGTTGCCTGGGGTACCACAGACTCAAGCGATTCCCAGCCTTAGCCTGCCAGGTAGCTGGGATTGCAGGTGCCCACCACGGCGCCCAGCTGCTTTTTTCGAGACCAGGTCTCGCTATATTGCCCAGGTAGTCTTGAACCCGCTAACTCAAGCAATCCCAAGCCTCTTGCCTCCCAGCACTTGGACAACAGGTGTGTGCCACCACGTCTGGCTGAACGGATTTTTTAAATGTGGTATATCCACATAATGTAATATCACTCAGCCATGAAAAATAAACCACAGATACATGCTATAGCATGAATAACATTGAAAACTATACTAAGTGAAAAAGCCAAAAACAAAAACCATCCTATTTGGTACCATTAATATAAAACACCCAGAATAGGCAAGTAAGTAGAATCATAAAGTAAATTAGTGGTTTCCAGGGACTGGAGGAGGGGGAATTAGGGAACAACTGCTTTTGGACAGAGGATTTCTTTTGGGGGTGATTAAAGCACTCTACAAGTAAATAGTAGTGAAAGTAGCACAATTATGTCAATGTACAGAAACCTGCTGAGGTGAATACTTTGTTTTTCTTTGCTTATTCTCTCCCTCTTTGTCTCTGTCTCTATCTATCTCTCCCTGGTTTAAGGGGTTAAGTTTTGGTTGTATCTTAGCTAGGCTGTTCAGCAATTTCCAGCTCCACTACAGAGAATAAGATCTTACATCCAACTCTCATAAGGCCTAGTCTTGCCATGTGCATCTGAATTACACATTTAAATAGATGGGTGTTGCAGTATGTGAATTACATTTCAATAAAGTTCTCATTAAAAAAATACATATATGTATTTATCATTCTGGTGACTCTATGAAGAAAAAGGAGTCTTCTTCATGTGTTTCCAAGTCTCCTTTCCAGCAGTATCAGAGTGCAAGTAGGGCAACAGAAGCAAGAGACAGAACAGGCCGGGCATGGTGGCGCATGCCTGTAGACGGCACGGGTCAGGGGTTGCAGTTTGAGTCCCGCCTGGGGCATGTGCAGAGACCTAGTTCTAAAAAAACAGCTGGGCGTGGTGGTGCGCGCCTGTAATCCCAGCTACCTGGGAAGCTGAGGCTGGGGATTGCTTGAGTCTGTGGTACCCGGGGCAATGTGAGCCTGCGGTTCCATGGCAGGAAATAGCGAGACCTAGTCTCAAAAAATAGCGAGACCTAGTCTCAAAAAAAAAGGGGGGGGGGGGG
>PVHY01003046.1:0-22500 GCA_004024945.1 Uropsilus gracilis
CCCCCCCCACCTGGAGTTGTGTACTTCAATTTGGCTGTTATCTTTTTTGTTGTTGTTATTGTTGTTGTTGTGGCTTTTGACTTCTCTTCATAGCTTTTTGTTTATCTTTCCCAAGTTCCATATAATAGTGAAACCATTTGGTGTCTGTCTTTATCTTTTTGACTTGTTTCTGCTAATATGATTTCTTCTAGGTGTGTCCATGTTATCATAAATTCATCTAATTGTCATTTGTAATTGATGAGTAATATTCCATTGTGTATATATACCACATCTTTTTCATCCATTCATCTGTTCTGAGATATTTGGGTTGTTTCCATGTCCTTGCAATTATAAATAGTGCTGCAATAAACATGCAGGCGTAGGTGTACCTTTGTACCCATACTGAGGTCTCCTTTGGGTAGATTTCCAGAAGAGCGATTGCTGGGTCAAAGGATAATTCCATTTCAGTTTGAGGTTCCTCCATACCACTTTCCATAGTGGCTGAACCAGTTTACATTCCCACCAGCAATGTAAGAGTGTTTCTTTCTCTCCACATCCATGCCAGCACTTGTTGTTACCTGTTTTTTTAATGTGGACCATTCTTACTGGTGTAAGGTGGTATATCCTTGTGGTTTTGATTTGCATTTCAATAAGGGAAATGTATTGTTGGATTTGATTTGCCAGAATTTTCTTTAAAAATTTTGCATCTGTGTTCATTAGGGAAATTGGTTTATAGTTTTCTTTCTTGGTGCTGTCCTTATTTGGTTTTGTTATGAGTGTGATGTTTACTTAAAAGAATGTGTTTGACAATTTTCCTTCTTTCTCAATTTTTTGGAAAAGTTTTAATAGTGTAGGTGTTATTTCATCTTATAATGTCTTTAGAATTAAATAATAAATCCATTTGGTCCTGGACTTTTGTTTTTAGGTAGAGTTTTGATGACTGCTTCTATTTCACTGCTTGTAATTGATTTATTTAAGTTCTCTATATATTCTTTGTTTAATTTTGGATAGCTGTATCTTTCCAAGACTCTGTCCATCTCATTCAGGTTGTTGTATTTATTTCTTTATAGTTGTTCATAGTAATCTCTTATTATGTTTTGGATTTCTTTTGTGTCTGTTGTAATTTCTCCTCTCTCATTTGTAATCCTGTTTATTTGAATTTTTTCTCTTCTTCCCTTTGTGAGCTTTTCAAGGGGTTTATCAATTTTATTTATTTTTTTTTGGAAGAGCCAGATTTTGGTTTTGTTGGTCTTCTGCATAGTCTTTTTGGTTTCTAGTTTATTTATTTCTTCTTTTATTTTTATTATTTCTTGTCTTCTGCTGGATTTTGGATTTTTTTGTTGCTCTTTTTCTCATTTTTCTATTTGGGAGATGAGGTTATTTCTTTGGCTATTTTCTTGCTTTTTGATATGGGCCTGTATTGCTATAAACCTTCCTCTTAGATATGCTTTTGCTGCATCCCAGACATTTTGGAATGGCATGTCTTCTTTGTCGTTTGTTTTGAAGTATGTTTTAATTTCTTCAGCCACCCATTTAGTAGCATGTTGTTCAGTCTCCAAGTGTTGGATGCTCTTCTTGCCTTCTTTACATTGTTGATTTCTAGTTTGATGCCTTTATGATCTGAGAAGAAAGTTGGTATTATTTTAATCTTTGTGTACTTATTCAAGTTTGCCTTATGGCTTAGCATGTGGTCAATTTTAAAGAATGATCCATTTGCATTAGAGAAGTTGTATTGTTTTCCTTGTGGGTGTAGTGTCCTGTAGATAGCTATTAGGTCCCATTTGTCTAGGTCTTCTTTTAAGGCTTTTGTGTCCTTGTGTAGCTTTTGTTTTTCGATCTGCCATTTGTTGAGAGTGGGTTGTTAAAGTCTCCTCCTACATATGTGTTTTCACCAATATTTGTTTTTAGTTTTCTTAGTAGCTGTCTTATGAATCTTGGTGCACCCTCATTTGGTGAATATATGTTGATAGTTGTTATGTCTTTTTGATGGGTTGATCCTTGAACCATTAGGTAGTGACCTTCTTTATCTTTTGTCACTTTTTTATTTTGAAATCTGCTTTGTCTGCTATAAGAATGGCAACCCCTGCTTTTGGGGGGACCCATTTTCTTATAGAACTGTTTTCCATTCTTTTACCTTCAATCTGTGCTTATCTTTTGGGATCAGATGTGTTTCTTAGAGGCAGCAGAATGTTGGATCCTGTCTTTTAATCCAGTCTGCAACTCTGTGTCTTTTGACTGATGAATTTAGCTCATTGACATTTAGAGTAATTATTGATGTTTGAGGTTCTAACATTGGGTTTCTGGTGGTCATTTGGGGTTCTGTTTTAGTTTGTTCTTCTTCTTGTTTTTTTAAAATTATTCATTCTTTTTATTCTTCTGCCGGTTTCAGTCTTAGGGCTTCTTGCAGAAGTTCTTGGAGTCAGGGTTTGTGGTAGCAAATTTCTGGAGGCTTTGTTTTTCTGAGAAGGTTCTAATTTTTCCTTCATAAAGAAATGACAGCTTTGCTGGGTAGAGATTCTTGGCATGCACTTTTTGTCTTGGAGTGTTTTGAAGATGTGACCCCATTCTCTCCTTGCTTGGGGTGTCTCTTCTGTGAAATCTGAAGTCAGTGGAATGGGTTTTCCTTTGTAGCTTATCTGTTTCTTCTCTCTTGCTATTCTCGTAGTTTTTTCTTTATCCTTGGCTTTTGAAATTTTACTATCTTGTGTCTTGATGTGTTTTTTCTTTCATTAAAGTAGTTTGGTGTCCTTTTTGCTTCTTGTATGTCTATTTTCATTTTGGGAAATTTCAATTTGGGAAATTCTCCTTGATTATGTCATTGAAAAGTCTTTTGGATGCTATGTCTTTTCTTCTTCTGGAATTCCAATTAATCTTATATTTGTTTTCTTTAGGGTATCTGACAGATCTTGGATTTTTACTTCCATCTTCTTTCTTTGTTTTCTCTCTGTGTTTCTTTCTTCATCTTCTCTACTTCTGAGTCTTCTAGAGTGCTAATTCATTCTTTTATTTCTTCTAGTCTGCTTTCCTGGCATTTCACTGCATTTCAGCTCTTCTAGTGTTCCTCTTAGAAACTGTACCTTGTTCAGCTTCTTATTTAGGGTTTCAATCTCATTCTTCTGTTCATGAATGATATTGCTCATTTTGCTGCATTCTTCATTCTTTTTTATATTTTTCTACTTCTTTTCTTAGCTCATTGAAAGTTTCTATCCTCTTGCTTCCCTTTATTCCCCATCTTCCCTTGCCTCTTTTTAATGCTTTTAACATTCTGAATTTTTTGTCTGACACATATAGCATTTCTTTCATGTCCTCCATGTTGTTTTCTGCAGATTTTTCATCCTTTGGTGGGAAGTTATTCCTCTTAGGGCTTGTTTGGGTATTTGTATTCTTCCTCCTTCCTGGGTTTCTCTTTGGGCTTGCTCTATATATTGATTCACTGCTGTTCTAGAATTAGATGGCATGGTGAAGGCAACCAAGTTGTGGTTATTTTTGCCTTTGTGATTTTGCTACTGTGGTGGATATATCTTGTTTCCATTGGCTATTATGGGGGACAAATTCCTTTTCAATCAGTGGATGTGATGCATATATGTGATTTCTATTGCATTTTCTATCTTCTTTATTTGTTCTTTCTCCTCTTTTAGATTGATGGCTTTTAAATGTTTCTCAGTGCCCTTGAGCATGTGGCTTTAGTGATGTGTCTAGGGTTTGTTGTATAAACCTTTTTGGTTGGGGTTTCTTGACAGACTTTGGTAGTTAGTGTCCTTGGTTCCCTAGTATGTGTTGGTGCCGTGTAGTGGCACCAGAGCTTCCAGGCTCTGTGCTGTGAGCATCTTCTCCCGCTGGAGTTCCTGGCATTAAAACTCAGGCTCTGGTAAACTCAGTCCGAATGCTATAAGTCCTGATCCTATAAGATCCGAGGGAACCCTCCCTAGCCCGTAAGCATGTTACCTTAGCAACAGGAGTCAGTCTTGTGAGACTGGGTCTTTTTGGGTCCCTGTGCTGTGAGCCACTTCTCCTGCTGGAGTACCCAGCATTAAAACTCAGTCTCAAATTTGCTTCTTTGATCAATAAGGATTATTAGCTTCACCAATTCTAAAGTTTCAGAATATGAAAAAAACTGAGTCCTTAAATATAATTCCAAACAAGACAAATACACTAACCTCTTTTTCACTGCTGGTATTCAGAATAAAAGTACTATAAAGAAACATTAGATTTTCTCCCCCAATTTATCTAAGTCTTCTTAATTCAATAAAGAAATGTACAATATTTTTTAAAAATAAAAACCCAAAGTTATTCTTGATTTCCCCTCTTACGCTTACTTCTAGCTTCTTCTCCATTCCAAATATGCTAGATCTGAAATTGGGTCAAAAGTGCAGAAACCTCTAACCAACAGGCCACTTTTAAAATGTGGCTTCTGCCAGTCAGGTTCCCTCACCTCCCTTCCACTTGCATATAACAGTTGCTACTCAAATGCAGTTTAACAACAATGTTCTATTAATAAGGAAAATTAACCAGGAAAACAAAAAGTCCTTAATGCCACAAGTGGCCAGTTATTTTACCCCAAGTACCGTTTAGTCCAAAAGTCCCAAACACAAGTCCATGATGGTGCCCTTTTTGCCCCTCCAAACCTAAGAGGAGGCACTCCTAAAAATTGCTAAGTCCAGTCTTTCTCCAGCATCTTCTATTTGCTTCTTCTCTCTCCAATGTTCTGAGCTGCTCTGCTTTTCCAAGGCTCTTCAAACTTTTCCTACAGATGTTGATGCAAACTCAGCTTTCCAAATAAGCTGCTTTGCTGTGGCTCCAGGTATTTTCTTTACCAGGCCTGCCTTCCATTGGTGTCTGACCACATTTACCAGGCCTGTCCTCAGCAACCCCTGGTTACCTCCTGGCCTGCTGTTCTGGCATCCGACTCTACATTGGCTACTTCTCTGCTAGTCATTCTCCCACTGTGGCTCCTTGCCACTTCCAGCTCACTCTTCCAGGTAGCTTATCCTGGCAGGCCACATGGGCCTGTTCTCTCAGTCCGCCATTCTCGTTGCTTTCTTTCCCCCCCCTCTCTCTCCTTGTTTCTCCCTTTTTATATGCCCTCTCTTCCTGTTTCCCATTTTCTCTCGAGGTTCTTTTTCTCAGACTCCACTCACCAGGATATTTTGGCACCAATACATTTTTTAATTGTGTCACTACTGTGTATCAGATTGACTATGAAAATTACAGTTAGAATCTGCCAATCTCCACTCAATCTCTTACCTGGTCACAGCAGCCTCTTACTACTGCCATCTTCTGTAATTTCTCTATAATCCATTCTTTGCCAAACAGGGTGACTGGTTAGAATTAAAATCAGCTCATATTCTTTCTCATGTTAACTTTCCAATGGTATCTAAACTCAACCTGATCCTATAAGAATCTACATAATCAGACTCATGACTGTGTGTGTGACATTATATTCTATCCTGTTCTTTGCCTAAAGCTTTTCTAGATTTTCTTTATGTTCTTTTACACTGGCTCTTCCTTTTGCTTTAATGTGTTCATCACACTCTCTGGTTTGAATAATTTTACTCAGTTCTCAGCTTTAATATCATTTCAAGGATATTCATGCCCAACATGACTCTACCCTTTATTCCAAACTACCATCCCATTTTATGCTCTGCACAGTTCTATTATTATTCTGACATTATCTTGATCACTGTATTTATTTATGTACTTATTATAATCTTCAAGCTTTAAAACTTCATGGGGAACTAACTCTTCCTTAGCTTTATCCATCTTCTAGTGCATGACACTTGGATGATCAATATAAATCTGTGAGCTAACTGAATTAATGTTCAATAAAATACAGAAGAAATAGTTTTATTCACACAAAATAGGTAGAATTTTGTGTCTCGTAATGCTAATACTTTCAGAGTTTGAAAAATATTACCAAGTCTCTGTGGTTCCTTTAACACTGTCAATAAATAGAGATACCTTAGTATATCCAGGGATATGTCTGAATCCTTTTTACATATTAGGTTATTTAAATGTTATAATGCACCTTTACAGTCGGTAATATTTATGTCAAATTCTCTTCAAAGATGAGCCTATTGAATTCCATAGTTTGTGCAGTTAGTTGGTGGTTAATCTCGGATTTGAACTTTGCCATGTGTGTCACAGGCCAGCCATGGCAAGATCAAATGATTCAAGGGGGAGGGTAGGGGTTGAAATTCAAGCCAAAGAACTTGGACAGAAGGGCTCACAGTCTTTCTCTGGATTATGGCCTAAAGTTTATTTAGAACCAGACTTTTATAGAAAACATGAAACAACCAGTAACAAAGGAAAGTTTTGACTCAGGGTCACGTGGTCACAAACATGTCTTTATCAGTATGTATAGGCTAAACTTCTCAAGTTTGGCCAAAGTGTGACATCAAGAAGGTATCTTACAAAGATTGCTCTATAGACAGCCAAGGACACTTTGCTTTTCCTTCTATACCCATTAGACAATATTAGAGCAGGCCAGAAATGAAGTAATGAGAACATATATTCTGTTTCTTTAGCTGATATAGTCTTGAACCTCTATATTTATTTAAGCTTTGGAAGGCTAGCAATCAGTTAAACATAAGAACCATTAAACAAATCCAATCTCAATGGAAAGAACCAAAGCAACACAATAAAAACTCACCATGCATTTGATGGAATATTGAAAGAAACTTAAATATGAAGGAACATATTGTTCAAAACACATAGATTTAGTGGGAAGGGGGGCACAAATAGTCGAGGCTTACTTTGAATGAGGATTGGCTCTTACAAGTTTCCAGCTTTTAGGAAAGACATTTGAAAAATGACTTGACATATCTTGAAGAATTCATAATGTCAGTCTTAGCAGAGCCTGCTGATATAGAAACAAGAGAACAAGAGACCATGACTTTTAGAAAGAATAGTGGAGAGAAAGAACTTAGTAGAAACACACATGCAAAGGAAGACTGAGAAATTGGGAGTCTACAAACCAAGATGTAGCTCATGTCTATGTGGATGCTTGCTGCTTGCTGAGTGCTATTGAGTGTTCTGTGAGCACAGTGCCAAAACTTAGGAGATAAAAGTTCTTATCTTTCTCCTGTAACTTACTATAAGCAAACTTTATGTCTGAGTTAGAGTTACTACATATGCACATGGAAATACTGCATTACATTTAACAGTTCATCTATATGGAAGCAGGACACTAGACTAGGTGTCTTCTTAGAGATATTACAACTTTCAGGGGCATGATGATTGTATTTTGTGGTTCAGAAAAGGAGAGAACAATGGCTATGCGATTAATGGGGACAAGATTGCTAGAGAATATGTGTTAGCACTTTATACCAGGAAAGCCTGCAGGGAAGAATTAGTCCTTCCTGTCAGACACATTTTATATACATATTGTGAAGAAAGTCTCTAGCAACTTCCCAGAAAGCAGATCACAGGAACACATCCCAGGTGTTTTATTTGTTTCCTTCATTTTAAAATTAGAAATTGTACAGAACCAATAAGACTTATTCTAATATGTCTTAATTTCCTGCTTATTTTAGAATTAGACATACAGAAGTCAACTGTAAGTTTAGTTTTACACATATTATGCATAAGAAGTTATTTTAGCATAGAAAATCATTATTTAGAAATTTGCTATTACACAAATTTATGTCATTAAATGAGTGTGCAACTAGGATTGTGGGGCTAAGTTCCTCAGCTTACAACCAAAGTAAATATTCAAAATTTTTCTTGATGGGTTGGGGAGGCAGGGTTTTGTTAAATCTTAAAATGTAAAGTCAAAGGAGTCACCAGGGAGGTAGCAACACAGCAGGAGATCAAGGTCTGAGAAAAGAAAATTGGGTAGCAAGAAATTAATTCTGGCATGTAGCCAAGGAACTTCTAAGAACAGTAATTCTTGAATACCATCTTAAATAATTCCCTGATTTACTCTTCTTGGAAGTTCTTTCCTATTACACCTAAATTTTCATATTATATTCTGTTTTGAGTAGCATAAGAGAACATCCCAAGCAGAAATAAAGGAGATAGCACCCAAGGAAAGTGAGGTTAAGTATGAGAACTGCCCAAGGATAAGGTAGTGAAGAAATTCCATTTACCCATAGAGAATATGTGGAATTTGAGGGAGAATTCTGGACTTGCCCCAGGACATGGGAGGAAGGCTTAATCCTTTTAATTTAAATGTGAAAACAATGAATTCCCCAAAGGCTAAAGCACTTGAGAATACCCAGGCAGCAGACACTTTGGATTATATATGTTAATACATGTATTGTGGAATTTGTGGAAGACTTCAAGCAAAAGCATCACATGCCACTAAAGAGAAGCAAGTACCAGGGAATGTTGAATGTAATAGAATGTATTCTTTCTGCATCCATTTACTTGACTTCTGGCAACAGTCATTTAGGAATCTATTCCTTTCTTTATTTGGTCTATAACACTTGGCAGAGCATCCTCAATTTCTCCAAGGTCGAAGTGTGATTTAGAACTGAGTCAATCAATATTGGTCCCTGACCCCCATAACAACTGATTAGAACTATAGGCATTGACCTATACTGGCACTAATGACATGTATATGTTTTCTAAGTCTTTTAAGAAACCTACATTTTGACTTTCCTCCTTAGACCTAAATATTCTTGTGTTGACTTTAAATTCAGGATCCACTTGGAAGCAAAGTAGGAGTTTAGACCCTACTGCTATCATTTTGCTACATGCTGTTCCTAAGGAAGCTTCTGGAATAGCACCTGAAATAAGCAGTGACAAACGCAAGCAATTTGTAAAGGAGTCATGTTTAGGTGACATGTACTATGCCTGCTGATCTTTATTATTAGTATTTCTATTTGACAAAGTATTTAGAGAGACTGAGCAATTCCTCAAGGAAGAAGCAGTCTTGAAAGCTTAAATATGTGAGTTATAGGGAATTCATTTTGAGTTCAGAAGAAAAATGATTGTATTCCTTTACTCTGGGGGACTCTAAGTTTCCCTTACCCCAACTTCTCTCTCCCATCTGGTATATTATGGAAAAAGTGAGTCACATCTATTTAGTACTTTAATTGTTAATGTGAAAGTCAAATGTTTCTTTTTACCATCTAGTAAATAGGATTTATTCAGTGACAAAATAGTTTTAAAAGTCCAAGACATACAATTAAGTTATTGATCTTTACCTATTCTCACTGGCTCTTTATCTGAATGTATCTTACTCTTCACATATAAAGTATCTGAGTTACTGAAAGTTCTGAATTATCAGTGAGTAACTGTGGTCTCTCTGTGCTAAGAGAATCATTTTAAATCTGGAGAATGGTAAGAACAATAATGTTGTAGACCTATGTCAGTTATACCAGAATATTTTAATTTATTTGTCTTAATAAACAAAATAAATTTCTGTATATGTGAAGGCAATGGAGACAACAGAGGTTGAAGTTCCTGATTAATACTGTGAAAGCAGCAAACTTTTAGGTCTATATTTTAAAAGGAACCGTTAAAAGGTAGTTTCTAGAAAGAGGTATGGATTTCAGTGCTTGTGTTGATTACTGATATTTTAGTTGTAGGGATGAATACGCCATCTTCAGTATATAGAACTAATGTCAGGAAGGGCTTTTATTTTCTAAAAAAATCAATTATACCCTTGAGAGTTCATCCCTTTGCTCCCTCCAGTGCAATAATAGACATTTAAGAGGTCTATTTGTACAAGACATTTCTTTGTACAAGACATTTTTACAGGAAATTTCTTCCATTTCATTTTCCTGAGCATTTTGGGGATGCTTTAATAGTTCTTATTATCAAATCTGAGTCAGCAGTAATTAAATGTTCAGTAGGCATGTTAATGGGTAAGATGAAGGCAACTGTTAAATTCAGTTCTTAGAGGAGAGAGAACACTTCCTTGGAGAGCAACTTTTCTGAGGGAACAAGAAAAAGTTGAAGTCAATGTACTTCTTTTGGGAAGATGGAATTATAGAAATATCTCCCAAACATATGTCATTGTTTTTTTTAAATCCATGTGGAGAACTTAAAAAAAGAATCACATTCAGTTCCAACTGAACTTTTTGGGTCACGGGGTCACAATATTGAAATTTAAAATTGGAAATAGTTTGAGATATATGAGAGAATCTTTCTATTTCCAGTCTGGACTTGCTATTCTCATTAGTTGGAATCTAGTATATGAAATGGCCAGAGCCGTTCTCTCTGAAAGAGACCTAGAAGGTAGCAGAGTGAGTCATATAACAAAAATACCATATTAAAATGGGCAAGAAAGGTTGAGAAAGACTCTCCAGCTGAAACTTACCCCCAGTACAATATCTTTAAATCAAGAAGGAACTCTTAATTCTCAACTTTTCCCTGAGGAGTGCAGTGCCCACTTTTAAAACTCTTACCTAAGTAGTGGATCCTCCAAACAACTAACTTGAAAGTCAGTATGACTTGATTCCATGAGAACCATAAGACAGAAATTAAAGCAGTTCTTATTGTCTCTAGAGAATTCAAGTAAAGGTGAAAACAAATAAATAAATGGAATTACATCAGATTAAAAGGCTACTATACCATATAGGAAACAATTAAAAAAAAAAGAAACCTACCAAATGGGAAGAAATATTTGCAAAACATTTTGACTGAAATTTAACATCATATAGTTTATATCTATAACAATATATTTATACACACATATGTATCATCAATGCAATAGCAAAGACTGAAAAAATTGATTACAAAGTGGACAATGTTTGAATAGCTGTTTCTCAAAGAAGACATACAAATGGCCAACAATTACACGTGAAGATGCTCAAAGTTCCATTACTAATCATGAGGAAAATACAATTCAGAACCATAATGTGGTATCACCTCATGCCTATAGAATGACTTTTATCAAAAAGATATGTGTTGACAAGAATGTAAACAGAACAATGTATATTGCTGTGACGTAACTTGATGCAGCCACAATAAAAAGCAATCTGAAACTTCCTCTAAAAATTAGCAGTAGAAGTAGCATATGACTCAGAAATTCAATTTTGAGTATATATCAAAAGGGAATGAAAATAAGATTTGAAGAAATATCTGCACTCTACAATCCCAATGTTTATTGTATTATTATTCACACTAGTTCAGATGTGAAAGCAATATAAGTGCTTAGCAGTTGATGGATGGTTAAAGAAGAATTGGTCTCTTTTTTACTCTTTAGATATAGATACAAGCACACATATATTTATGTGTGTATACACACATACACAAATCATTTTATTATTTAATATTCACCGTATGCTTGCTGCCAACTAGACTATGTGGCTGGATCCTTTGTGGATAAGGATTTGAATAACTGCAGTGTGTCAGTATATATTCATGGCAAACATTGCAATTGTTTTTGTGTTAGCTTTTTCTGTTACTTGGGAACAATGTTTATATTGTTGAGACATAGCTTCTAATAGGTATAGGTTCAAATTTTTGCAAGGTTGCTTTATTTATAATCTCATTGAGAAAGTGAGTCAGAGAGCTAAAAAAGACAGGTGACTGACAGGTCATCTTTTTCATGTAATTAATTATTAATAACTTTCTTTTCTAGTGCAATCCTTTTAGCAAACATTTGTATTATATGAAAATATCCCACAACTTGACATAATGTCAACTATGTATTTCTTTCTTAATCATCCTTTTCATAAATTCTCCTATAATATTAACTTTGTGTCTCTAATCATTTCACAATGATTAGTCCCTGCCCATGGAATGATGTTGATACTAACTAGAGGCTAATTCTCCCTCTAGGCAGGGTGGACGCATGACATTCGAAATTACATTTATTTTAAGGCTGTTACTCCTTTATTGTCCATCAGAGCCACTCCTAATAAGTCTTAATGCTACAGCAGTCTGCCTCTGAGAGAAAAATAATTTACCAACACCAAAGTGATTTTATCTGGTCCAAATGATTGTCCCATGAATACACAGGTATTGTTTGAGGGACATGGAAGTACAATGATATAGATATGCTGATTTGTTTGTGCCTTTGGGATCTTTCCGGAATGAATCCCTCTCTACCCAGTGCATTTCTGTTAGGCGAGTTTGTCTTTCTGACAAGTGAGAGCAGGTAAAACATTTTCATATGGTAAGTATAATTCTATGCTCACCTGGTATCCAATTGTCAGGATACTAACTGGATCAACTTCTAAGCCAAGAGTTGTTTTTCAAAAAGAAAAATATTTATGTAATATAAAGGATATAATTTTACTCTAAAAAATGGGATTGACAACTTTTTTTTTTTTACATTTAGAAGGGTAGATTTAATAAGAAAAGGAGAAAAAGAGAAGCACCTGCATAGTCACAGGTGGACAGGTGAGCTACTTGGCAACCATTTTTTTTTTTTTATAAAGAAAAAAATTCTAAATACTTTAGGCTGTATGAACCATGTGGTCTCTATCACAACTACTCAGCCATGCTGCTGTAGCACAAAAACCAATGCTGCTATGGTATCTAGTTATGGAATGAGTGAGTGTGGCTCTCTTCCCATAAAACTTTATTTACAAAAAACCAAACATCAGGGTGGATTTAATCTGCAGTGTTCCATCTGCTGACCCCTGACTTAGAAATTGAGATCCTCTTCCGTGACTTTCTGATTGAGATCACCAATAATATATGAGTATGCATGTAGCATCCTCATTGTACTCTGACACTCAGCCAATACTATAAATTCCATTGAATCAGATGGTCAAGCTGCTTTCAGTACAGACTGGACCAGGCAGATTGCTATCTCCTGTTTTGGGCCTCAGTCAGTATGTGGTCTTTGAGATCACATGGTAGAAGGGTAAAACCTGTACATTCAAATTTGGTTGTTTTTAAATCTCCAACATTCATTGAAGGCAACTATCCATTTCAGTAATCAGTACGTTAGGTGCAATAAATTCACTTTTTTTTTATTTTAGAGATTATCCCAACATACTCCCAACTCTTGGACTCCAAGAGTTTTTGAGATGTCATCTATTAGTATCCAGGCCTCATAGGTCTCACCAGCCCTCACAGATCTTAGATAGGCATCTAAGGAAAGTGTTCCCCATTATACCTCTCCTTGTTTATAAAGCATGATGCTATCATGTGGTGAAACTATATATCTGATGGGATCATGGAAATATCTTGTTAAATTGTGGCAGGAGAAAGAGTTGATGTAACTCTGAGGCAACTCTTAATTGTACCACTATCTTACTAAGTATACTACTATCTTACTAAGAAAAAGAAAATTTCCCCTCACTTTGCTTAAATCAATGAGGAAAGATCTTTTGTTATATTAAGAGGAATCACATCTTGAACAGTTATTGAAACTGTATCTGGAATACTAAAATTCCAGTCTCTTTTCTATTTTTATATAACTGGATAATTAAATGGGTTTGTGGTAAAAATATCCTACATTATATCATCTGTCTTTGAAGATGGCATTATTCTTTGTGCTTCTCCATGAGATGCAGTGTTTTCTTGCTGTGAATTATCATTTTGGTAGATAGAAGTAGCTCAGAGATTACTACTAAATTCATAATGTTGTGTATATTTCTACATGGGTGTGTATATTTCTAATGTTGTACATAACTCTAGCTTAGGTTTAAGGATCCATAGTGGGGAATTGTATAGTTTTAGGGAAATACATTCCAGCTTAAGAATTTGGGAAATAAACTTAAAATGGGTTTGAACTCTCACCATGCTTGCTCTAATTCTGGAATGCTACCAGTTCATGACTGAACCTCATGAACTTTACTCTGATCAATGGGCCTGGTTTTATTCTTAGGAATTATTAATGACTCAGAGCAAGTTATTAACAATTCCTAAATATTTAGATATTTACCTTCTACAAATACATTTATTCTTGTAAATGACTGTAAGTCCCTTGGAGAAAGGAAAGAGGCTCCTCCTGAAGAGATTTTGGCTTTCTTTTCCTTTTTCCCCAGGCTTATGAATTGACTCAAGTATAAGAATTGGGATAGAGAATATTATTTTATATTATGACATCAACTCACATATGTGTTCCCCAGAACTAAAGTTTACCCAGTCATACATATCAAGTAGGTCATTAGTAGACTGTTAGTTCACAATGAATTGCTTATAGATTTGAATTCTTGAGCATTGGGCTATTTTTTATTACTATACTGTCCTCATTGTCTGCTACCTCATGAATAGCTGTCATGTCCCGTTTACTTTAGGCAGTTAAGTACCACTAATTGATCTTTATCCACTAGATTCTAGTGTGCCATTGAAATGATGGGAACCTCTTTCTATCACTTATTTTTTTTTATTGGCAATCAAATTATATTCATTGGATCATTGCAGAGATATTTTCACTCTCATCACTAATGATTTTATCAAATCATTCATGGGTCCTTGGAGAACTTGTTTAAAGGATGTCTGAGTCATACATAAACTTCAAAATGTCTTCCTGTGTGTTTGTTTGTGTAGTAAAATTAGGAATTTAGCACTTTAACTTTGTTTAGTGTGGGTTACTAGTGAGTTCCTATTTCACTCAACCAAACAAGCCATCACAATCATTCACAGCAACTTCATTCTGTACACTGAAATTTTAATCTGTTATAATGCTAGTTTATAAATTTCTCTCTCTATGTAATTATAAATACATAATGGTATTGATAATTTCAGAAAGTCTAAAAATGATATTTTTCTTTAGTTCCCCTAAATTCACTGTTACTGATATTAATTAGCTAAATCTTGCAATTATTATGGCATATAAGGTTTCTTTTCCAAGTCTGACTTTTTATTGATTAATGGATATAATGGGATCTGATCCTGCTTATTTGGAGACGCGAATGAATGGTGGAAGTTGATATGAAAGGTTTGACAATCCCTTTGCAAAACATCTATTAGAGAAAAGTAATTATAAGATCAAGTAATGAGATCTCTATAAACTTTATAGACAAGGCGAGGAGAAGTTGTTTCCTCTGGCCAAGGGCACATCATGAAGTTGAACATGTAAAAGAGCTCAAAGAGATTGCCTCTGAATCCTCTGAACCCTCCAACATGTAATATATATATACACACATATATACACACATGTAATATATGTACACATGTTTTGCATATATACATATATTTTCTATACACTTATATGTATAAGAAAACATGTCAAATATTGCTTATTACTTTATATATTGCTTTCTTTTAATATATATGTATAGTATCCTTAAGTATCTTTTAAGCCCATGTTGACTAATTCCCCAATTTAAGATGCTGTTTTCTTGTTGATTTTTCTCTATGGTTTATCTATCCATTGCTGAAAGTGTAATCCCCTACCACTACTGTGTTGCTGTCAATACCTCTGTTCAAATTTATTAATATCTGCTTTACATATTTTGATGTCCCTTAATTTATTGCATATATATTGATGAGTATTATTATACTCCATTCCCACTGAGGTCTAGCCCCTATGAAAGCAGCATAGAGCTTTCTCAAAATATCAAAAATAGATCAGCTATATGATCCAGCAGCCCTCCCCCTAACTACCAAAAGAAGGCAAAAACACTAATTCACATCGCATAGTAAATGTCTACCTCTTATTCTTTTCTTGAAGGAAGGAAGTTCCCCAAAAAATTGTGACACTGAACAAATTCCTGAATATACACCATATGCAAGGGCTTCTATTTCTTATTAATATTCTTATTTTCAGGGGATAAATGTCATTGAAATGTGATTCCCCTTCTCCCTGACACCCACCACTTTCCACTAACAGTTAAACCTGGAGAGGAAAGTGGGTAAAGGTTAGATACAGGTTAGATAATTTAGGAATGAAGAAGTTTGGATCTCTCTCTCTCTCTTGAAATTGGGTACTAAGGAACTCCTAAAATTTAAATAGTAAGAGATAATAAATGTAGCTCCCTACTCAATGTGGAGAGAATTAAAAATAAGCAATGTTAAACACAATGCATGGATATAATATATATTTTTACTAATAGTATGCCTCTTTGTAATATTTAGCAACAAATGGATCCTTCCAATTTCTTCATAATCTTCATTTATCAGAAAGTGTTAAAGAACACTCGAATTTATTGTTGGAAAAATATCTTTTAAAATAAATGATATAATGACAACCACATAATTTATAAAGCTTTTAACTGTCAGTTTAATTAGATACATGGAACTCATTTTTGTTTAAACAGTGTTGCTTTTGATTTTATGTACATCAATGAGGAACTTTTAAATTCTGAATTCCACAGCTCATCATGCATCCCTCTTGTGCAAATTTAATGCACTAAATTAATACATAAGGTGGCAATTAAAAAATGTATACCAGTGAGGTTAGGGACATGTTTTCCTGGAGTTACTGAAAACCCCTAAGCATAATGGGTACTCCATGAATGCACTTTGGGGTGGAGTGGAGACATGGAAAATGTATGGTTTGAATGAATATTTAACTTTGAATTTTGGCATTCTTAAAAATCCCTACATTAAAAAAATAAGGCTCTCTAAAAATATATAACTTGTGGTAAATTGATAAGGTTATTTGAGGAGTTGAGATAATAAGCTCAATCATTATATATATTTCACAAGCTGACAACATTTTATAACATGCAAAGCACACACATTGTGGCCTGAGGAGATATGATAAATCATCATTTTGGAGATAATTTGTGGTACATATTTTTTTTTCTGAAAAGCTTGCTAGTTATGAGGAAAGTTATATATATATTTATAAATTAAATCCATTTGGAAAGGCAAGTAATGCCATATTACTTTGGTTTTGCTGATATGGTCTTTAGCTTTTAACTAGAAACTGCCTCAAATCCAAAAAATAAATGGCCTTTGTTTAACAAAATTCCTTAACTGTATATTTGCGTCTATTTACATTTAGCAAAGGGCAGTCTTTTTTGATGCATTTTAGATAATTGAGAAAAAGGGGAAGTTTGGACCTCTCTCTTGAAATAATGAAGACAATAAAAATGTAGTTATTTGTAAAAATTGATTCAGATGGTTGCTTTCTTAATTTAATTCAATTTCATCGCTGGAAAACAAGGGCAATTATTGGTCATTATTTGAAAATAAGAAAAAGGTAGGGGAAAATTATGTACATATTTATGAAAGGGCAATTCTCAGCTCCCTAGATTTGTCTTCATTAAATTTTTCCTGAATGACACGCTTCACCCAGGAGGTAGATGATTAATACTAATTTGTGGTTTTCTTAGTAAATTTTTTTCCCCAATGGACTCACACACACCATTTTGCTTTATGGAATATTGTGTTATGATTGAAAATATGCACAATGGAAAAAATTTCAAATTAGTAATCCTACCCTTGTGAGAGATTTCTGAACACCTGAATATGTTTTATTCCTGCTTTTTCTTTTTACGTTTGTCTTTGAATAGTCACCTCACAGCAGAAAATAAGGGCATTTAGATTGTGGAAGGAGGTTGTTAGAAGTTTACTACTTCTAAATATTTTAAAGTTAACTAATAGAAAGACCAATATGATTTCTCAGAAAGCATTTTTTTCCTTGAAAAAATGCTGAAGTTAGTAAACTTATTTTAGAAGGCATAACATGAGTCATTTGTTGTAATCAAGACTAACAGCAGAGAATCCTGAAGTACAGTGAGTTTAGGTATTTGTATAGCCAGAATGACTTAGTTATCTGTTAGAGAAAATAGTGGACTGCTCCCACAAAACAGAGTGATGGCTATGAACTGATAGACATGAGTACTTTATTGTAATAGGTGTGACTTTTCTCTGATTTGTAAAATGGAAAAATAGCACTTTCCTACTCTCTATATTTGGACAACTAGCTCCTCCCTCAATCCTTGTGTCTTTCACATTCTCAGATAATTTGGGTAACTAGTTCATGAGACTATGCTTTGAAAGATCGATTTTCTTAGGACTAGGGAAACATAGGATAGAAATGAGAGCTGTTCTAGGATGGAGGTGAAAAGTGTTTTGGGTTTTTGAGTTATTTATAATAATGAGAAAGATTGCAAATAATTTTAATAGATTATTCTTTCATGATATATTTAGAAGATAAAGAATTGCAGGTTTATTAACAATACTACAATTAGCTGAGAATATAAGGCAGTAATAATTATTTCCAAGTATTCTTGACTATGACTAGGTACATATGAGTCACTTAGTGAATCACATTTTATAGTTTGCAAGTTTTTGTTTAATTTGACTTGTTACATCAGTTTTGCAAAAATGAAAAATTTAAACCACTTAATTTTATAAAGTAACTTCTGAAAAACTTTAAATTTACACTAAATCGACCAATTTTAAATATACACTGAAGATTTTAAGATTGAAAAGAAATGATAGGGAAGGCATACTGTCATTGTTGATAAAATTTAAAAGTTACAGAAAGATTTTTCTGTTTTTAGATAAGAATTAAAGATATAGGTCAATATTTGAAAATTATAGATAAAATGCTTTTGTTGTTTGACACTTCTTCAAAGTTTATGTGCTGTCTTTAAGAAATAAAGATAGTAAAAAGATTTGACATATTTGATTTCCTATTTATTATGCCTAAGTAAGAAGAAATGATTTGAGATCATCTCCTTTACTTCCCAAAAACTAAGATAGCATGGCCCAGAGACCAGGAGTGCTAATGAATGTAGTCAGATGGTGTTTGGATTATAGCATAAAGAGTTATTATTCACGCCGGATTCAAGTTGTAATTTCTAAAAGTAATACCATACTCAGGTGGGCATGTTTTATGGAGAAAAGGCAGTTGGAGATGGTGAACCTGACTGTAAAAATATTATAAAGTCAAAGCTGCTTCAATGTGCATTCAAGGTTATGTTTATATTTAAGTTCCAGGGATCTCTTAAGAGTGGCCTTTCAATTGTCTAATGCCTAACACATACATAAAGCATGTGTTACTGAATGCCATTTCTCTGTTGTTTAAAGGGTTACCCATCAGCTCTTATATTTATAATATTTTGTAGACCAAGGGTGGTGGACCTGTACATTGACATTAAATTTGATAGTTTCATTCATGGGGATACCTTTTAGCAGGCTTTTCTTCTTTTCATGGTCTAGAAATTGTATCTCTTCTTTCTTCATTTTCCCCCACCTTGTTTGCACTGATACTTGTTTTGGTTGCTTTAACGTGACTAAAGGATTTAGACTCTTTATTTTCTCTGTATCATTGATTTTTCTTATTGTTTCACCTGAAGTAGAATAACATTTCTAAGTGTGCTTGATAACCGCGTTCAGAGGCCTGTACATTCAGTTTAACTAGCATTCACCTTAAACTAACAGTATTTTTCCATGTGACCAAGGTTATGAAAAGTTTTTTAGGCCATCTGAAAAAATAAGAGGTAGGAAAAGTGTATCAAGAACTTAAATATTTTTATCCAGAATATTTGGAGCAGTTTGAGAACAAAATATAATTAGTAGCCAAAATAATTTTCAAAACTAGGATCCTAATGTAGAGTACTTAAAGAGAAACTCAACTGGAGTTTGAAAAGCAAAGCAAGATTCATGTGTGGGTTTTTCTCATACTATAAGTTAGAATTTAGATATGTCAAAAAAGAAAAAGGAGAAAAAATTGTGGTAAGCTTTGCATTGGATTACACCATAAATTATGCCTCTTTTTTATTGTGATTTTTCAACTTGTTTCACTGTATTGGAATTAATTAATATTTCTTCATATAGTCAAAGAGTATGCCAGGAATAGAGTTCATACCTTAACACATTTACTTTTCACTTCCACAGCAAACACTGAAATTTCTTCTAAGTCACTAAATTGACCTCAGAATACCATACATTTCCTAAAATCCTATGATATTTCTAGTGATGACCATGGAAGTGATGGGCATTCGTGAATAAATAGTGGCAAAGTATGGGATTTAAATTTCTAAAACTTGTTCTCTTTAAAAAATGTCAAGTCATCATTTCCACTGAGGTATTACTGGAAAGAGATAACATGGTGACCATGGAAACACAAAGGGGTGTTGTATTTATTCAGCAAATGTTACAAACTCTTCATGCTGGCTATGTGATTAATGTTGAGATAGTTAGGATGTGGGTATTTTTTGAGAATCTCAATGTCTAGTTAACTTTTCAATTTATAGCTGAGAAAATCAATGTTCAGACAGGTGATAGTCCTTCTTCAAGATGATTTAGATAATTAACAGTGTGGCAAGAACACTAATACAGATCTATCAATTTAGTCTATCAAAGTCTATCACAGTCTATCAAAGTACATGGGACTCCATATAAATTAGGGATTTTCAGTGAGCTATACTGCTACTAAGTGGTATTGTTAATAGTTTCCACATTATTCAGGTACTTCTGGAAGAAACCAGGAGAATGGTCCACACATTCCAATTTAATGATTGACCAACTGGATGAATACATCCCATAGAATCATATTGCTAACTCTTCTAACCTGTCAAATTCTACTGCTATTTGAAATGTCTTAGTGTGATACTTACCTTTGGCTTCTAAAAAGAAGAATTCAGAAGTCTGGAATGGGTTTCACTAGACTAAAATTTTTTTATGCTTCTTTTTGGAGAGTAGGGATAAGTCCTTTTCCCTGCCTTTTCCACTTTCTAGAGGTAGCCTGCAACCTCTATTCATTCAATTTTATATTAGTAGTTAAAATGGATTGAATACTATAATAGGTTTATTAGAGATTATTGTTTATTAAAGTAACATGGCTTTTATTATATTTTATACAAAATGTTCATCTCTATAAATAGTTCTACTTATAAGTTTGATGATTATTAATTTGAAATTGATAAGAAATCAGAAGGCAATAACTACTTTAAAAACATTAAGATATTTGTCTTTATTTTGATGTTTAAAGTTATGCATTTTCTTAAAAAAATTTAAGTGTAAATATTTTGAATATAATTATGATAAATAGAAGGTAAACTATGTAAAAATCTTGATCTTTTATAAACAATGATCACTTTACTGAAATGAAGGCAAAAGTAAATGTTATAGAATAAATGGATTGTACTTTGCATTATGTAAAATTGTATTTTATTGCTCATTTCCCAAATACTGACCCATCAGTAGAGACCCTGGCCTTTGGTTTTTGCCAAACTGTAGTCATATAAAAATCATGGTTTTAAATTTATTGTGTTTAATTTTGTCATTATGAAGTATATTTTTCAAGGATGACAGAACATAGTTTATTTAATAGTTTGTTGACTCGATTTATAACTTTTAAATATTTAGAAATATGGTATGTGCATCTATATTTGTATTCTTTTTCCGAATGGGTCTACCTATAATAATTCTATGAGGCAGATAGTATCATTCTCATATTTTAGTCAAGAGACCAAAAATTCAGAGGAATTAAATAAATTGTTTAAGGTAACCAAATAAGTGGAAGAACTGACTGACTACTTAGCCTGGTCTTTCACATCTTACTCTCTTATACCTCACAAAGCAACAAATTTAGTCAATTATTAAATATTGCATCTCCAGTTGATGGTTGATATGAGAAAATACAGAACCAGAGAGCATGTTAAATAGAGGGAATATTGTCCCTGTCAGCTGCCTGCTCTTTCCAGCAATAATGAACTACCTAGATAGACCTTGCAGCTCACAAATATGTGTGCATATGTTTGTGTGTCTGTAACCTGTGTAGGCATTGGTGTATTGCAGCAGAAGGTGGTATTAGAGATTGAATTTCTAAGCTTTATAAATAAAAAAAGAATAATATATAATAGAAATGGTTAATTTTGTTGAGTATCAATTTTTTCTAGTATCTATTTTTTTTTCTAATCTGAATGAACACCAACATGCATTCAGTTGTTTTAAATACAAAATGAAATTGACTTCAGAGAGGATATTAATGTCCATATTCTTTTGTGGAATGGATCAATATTCAATAATACTTAAACACATTGGATATTGCACAGGAAGTCTCTTTTCTTGCTCATTAACTGAGGAATTTGTTTACTTTCTCTCTACTACTTTGCCTCCTCCACAGTTTAAGATTACAGGTTATAGGTTAATGCAGTAATTATGATGATTGATTCTGGAGATAAGCTACTTGGGTTAAAACCTTGACTCCATCACTCACTACATGCGTGATCTTGGGTAAGCAGCATAACCTCTCAGAACCTCCATTTTCTCACCTATATAATGGGAATAAAAGTAGTTCTTGCTTTATATGCTTGTAGGGTTAAATGATTTAATGTATATAAGCACTTAGTGATGCCCAGTAAATGTTATATATATTTAGTAATTACCTGTTTTTATTAAAGGATTATAGTTTTTATTTACTGAATTGATCAAGATTTTGGTTCATGTGACCACATCATCTGATTATTTTGTTATCATCTTTTAACTTTTACCTATTAATGAATATTTATTCAAACTTTTAATAATCAAATATAGAGATTCCAACTGATTAGAATATTGCTATTTACTAATAGCATTTTAGGGAAATTGTACAAATGATATATATTATTTTTAAATGATTCTATCAGGTAAAAAAACCAGTTACTTAAAGTTTTTATATAATTTTGTGTATAATAACCACTTAGAATTTCCCAACTTTTTTAGTGGCATGTTTGTATAGTCTTTTATGTACAATTGAGAACCACATAAAGTGCTATAGATAAA
>PVHY01003046.1:27500-106823 GCA_004024945.1 Uropsilus gracilis
GAATGAATGGGTATTTTTTTGAGATGCTAAATTTAGAGGTCATTATTTACACAACCATACATTTACACAGCCCTACCCTAGGGGGAGTCATTGGACAGTTTTAATTTGGTGGTGGCAATCTGATTAGGGCAGTGGCAGAGATAATCTAACTGCTGATTAGAGGCAGGAAGACAACATAGGTATCTGTTGTAGTCATCCAGAATATATGATGTTAGCTTGTATTTGAGTATAGGTTTGCAAATGTTACTAAATATAGGCAAGGTACAATTTAGGTCAGGTTACTACTGACTAATCTATGAGATAAATGCATCTCTTGTTTTGGGGAATTATGTAATATATAGATATTACACAAAATTTATTCACATGATCTGAACTATACACAGAGCTATTTAGCTTTGGATATTTGAATATTGTTCTTGTTCACTGGATCATTTTCTTCACTTTTGTGTACACAGCCATCTTTCATCATGATTGCTCAACATTACTTGTCAATAAATGAATGATGTTGTTATGATCAAATAAAATGTAGTTTACCTTCAACATTTGATAGTTTCATCATCACAAATATCACAAAACTTTAAGGTACTACTTTTTTTAATTTCTCCATCTGTAAAATAAGAAGATGAAACTATATGCCACAGAAAGTTCCTCCCTCTATCCAAAATTTTAATGAATTCATTTCTTTTTATTATCTTTCAGAAATTACTTTTGGATAGCCAGTGCTATGATTTGTCACTGATGTACAAAACCCAGAAAATATTATGGTCCTTTTTATAAAAGAGACCAGTTAATTTCTAAATCTATTACCAGCTAAACTTGATTTAACTTATTTTTTATGAAAGTCAACTGAATGACATCAGTGTTACAGAATGCATTTGTTCAATGTCATACATATTATATACTGTGAACATCTCAAGTAGGAAAAATAAGCAAGTAATAAAAATGGAAATTTCAACACAACTGAATTTTTTATATTATTTGAAATGATGGGTATGAATCACCAATTACAATTTAGAAATTGCTAGTACACATTTTGATATGAATAAAATAATTACAGTGCTCCATTAGTAAGCAAGACTATTATTTCAGTAATTTTATTATTTAAAACAACCATATTAGGTTAATAATAATATTATTCCAATTTTACAGATAAGGAAACTGAGACATAAATGGATAAAAGAGGTCAATTGCTTCAATATAATTTCAGGTTATACAGTTGATAAGGGATCTCTACTTTTCAATACAGAATTAGTAGTACAATTTTAGCAATACAATTAAGATAGGACAAAAAGTAGAAAGAAATAATTATTGGAATGGAAGTGCCAGTTTTTTTAATGAAGTGATTACCAATTAAAAAAAATTGAATCACCTGATTTGAGATTGCAATGATTACTAAGTGAAATCAAGAACTTTTTTGTATTCCAGTAAAAAGCAGTCATGAAGCATAATGTAAAAAATAATCTTTTTAAAATCCAATGTACAATATGTCATAGGAAACAAGGCAACAGGAATCATCAATGAAGGGTGTGTGACTGGGATTCAAAGTTTGGGTCTGCATCTGGGAGTGAAGCTCTTAAGTCATAAGCAGAAGACAAGAACACTGTATTATTTTGATTTTCTTATTCTACTAATGATGCAATTTTCACTTCACAAGCATCCATAAAATAGTTTAATAACTGAAAACTGGTATACCAGAAAGTTATTTGTTTTTAATTTTTTACCTAACTATAGGTTTTTTTAGTATTTATACTTATTCTGGAATAGTCCCATGTGCATTAAAAAAAAGAAGAACTTATAGAATTGTTTAGCTTCCCTGAATTACCTTGCTTATTGTTTTGCAAACAATACCAACTTATTGGTCTCCTTTTCATCTTGCCCATTTACTCATTTCTTCTCTAACACCCATCACCCTTTAAAATCAAATTGGCACAAGAATTAAAAAACAGAATTATTTTAGTACTGGATTCAGAAGCTTCTTAGGCAGCACAGTAGGGTATTGTTTTGGTAGTGTGTAAGGGCACTTAGCACCATGGGAGCTCTGCTTGAATCATTTCTCAGGTATTCACAAACAGTCTTGGTTTTAGGGGGAAAAAACACAAAAGGCTCCACTGTGTATATCCTCAAGGTTAAAAAGTGAGCAATCTCACCGCCCAGATAATCTCTAAGTTGAATTTTTCAATGTGCAGAAAAATCTTGCTTAAGGATATTAGTAATTTGGGAATTATCTCATAGTCCCTTTATAATGGGGTGCGCGCGTGTGTGTGTGTGTGTGTGTGTGTGTGTGTAGGGGCGTTATTTTAAAAATTCCAAGGCACTAAGTGAAATGAATATGTGATCTACGAGAAAGACGAGGATGAGGATTTTGGCATGTATCTGGCATCAAAATTTTGATTATGAAATGAAGTGTCAATATTCAATCCTTGTTGAGATTTTGATTATAAACTTGAAACATCTGTCATCCATCTATCCACCATCCACCTATCCACCTATCCATTTATACAAATTCATTCAAAATTTCTTATACTTTTCCAGTAACTAATATGTTTAGAACACTAGGTTTAGAGTTTGAGTGGAATAAAGGAATAAACATGAGTAATGTACCAACTCAGGTTTTAATTTGTGAAAACTTGCCCTTTTCTTATATCTCTCCACATGCAGAGTCAAAATACACTGGGCTTCATGTTCTATTGTGTTGTACCTAGAAGGTATCATCACTTCTCTTCTATATATATGCTCACTGAATTAATAAAAAAAGAGAGCTATGCCTGTCTCCTAAGTGTTCTCATTTGTAGGTGATACCAGATGAGAGAACAACCAGTACAGTGGAACCTTCCATGCTCTTAGAAAAATCTCTCTAGACAATTTGTAACATTGGTCCATATATATTTTTAGATTAGTTTATCACTCTCCCCATACCTCTCCCATTAACCATCTTACTTTATTCAAAAAGACACAATTCCCAAAGCATAGTCCACTTTTGTAATGGACATTCCACAGGAACTTTGGATCCAAAGCTGTTGTGAGATATGTTTGCTTCCACATTTGCAGCCACAACCATGACTTGGCCGTTAATACCCCATAGCTAAGTAATAAGGATCAGACACTATCTGGGGTCAGTGAGGAGTAGTAGAAACCTGATGACAGATGAAGTTCTTTGAAAATTGTCTACTAACATGCCCACGTGGCAGCCACTTCAGCCCATCAAAGCTGTCCTGGAACATTTTCAGGAAGAGCTTGATTGCAAGCTATGCCTGGCTGCCTCCACTTCTCATTTCAACAACACTGGGCATATTTTCTAAACTCTTCTGAGCATAATAACAGACAAGCAACCCTGTAATGCAAAGCTATAATTCCACTGAGGGGTGCTGGCGGTGTCATGTACCATGAAGTCAGAATCTGAGTGGTTTGTCACCAGAACCCCTACAGTGGAATTAAAGACTCATCCACTTACTTATTTTCTTTAATATGTAGATGTCATGTTGCCTCTCCCCTGTGTCCCTCATAGTTCTTGACCCCGATTTCCTGACCACCAAAGATTATCTCCTTTTGTTTTGATAATTTCCGATAGGCTAGCATTTTCTTTTTCACTCACTGATATTGACAGGTTTCTGCTTGGTTGATATTGCAAGGTCAGATTACCCAAATGGGTCATTAGGCCTGGATCATGGAAATAGTGAAAACAGGGCTGGCACTTGCAGTCTGGTTTATACGAGAGGTTAATTTTAGGTGCAGAAAGCATTGTGGGGACAGACTGAGGCATGGGGTTGGGCTGCAAGGGAAAAACTGATAGAGCAAAGGGCAAGAGTTTCCTAGTGGAGCTTGGTGAATCTGTAAGCATAAGAAGTGATGCTTTCATGAATACATGCATTTTCATGGAAACTAGAATATAATTATACTTATAATGACTTTAAACTATTAGAACTTATTTTAAACCCTTACTTTCCCCCAAATATCCCAGGGTATTAAATAAATTGCTGTTTTATTCCAGAATCCTTGAAGGAACATTTCTCTTTACTCTGTATTTCCCTAAAGTGAGGTTCCAGGAACTTAACATATCACAACCCGTAGGAGATAATAGATGTCATTCTTTACCCAGAGTTTCCAATTAATTGTTGCCTCCAAAGACTTTTCCACGTGGGTGGTCCTTCAGCTATTCGCATCCTTTCCTGTGTTTTATATTGGTTGTATCCAGAGTTGACTATCTCCAGTTATTATGCTGAATACCTGGACAGTTTAGTTTTTCTTTCACTCAGATGCTTTTTTCCCTGTGTTTTGACTTAATGCCAAGCACTAATTTTTTTCTTTTATGTTATATAACAGCCATACTGTGAAGTATGGTTAAAATTCTTTGTATTCCTATGTTAGCATCCAAGTGAGGGGCAACCTGGGCCCCCAAACTTAAGCAGTGTTATGTAAAGGGGATTTGGCCATCTGTGTACACACAGGCAAAATAGATTCTTAATGTGAATATTGTGCATATTCACAATATACAAAATACAAGAAAGAGAAGAAAGGATGTATATAAGGTAAGGTTAGTCAGGATTTTTTCCTCCATTCTGCCTGCTTAACTGGCACCTGAGGTATTGCATCTTCCCCATGATGATTTGGTCCAGTGGTGAGTGCATGTGGAAGTGCCCACACCTGGGCCTAGGACAGACCAGATAGAGGGGTGCAGAGAGGACCAAAAATATGTGCACAAGCAAGAATGACAGAGTGAAAGAGAAAGAGAAAGAGAAAGAGAAAGAGAAAGAGAAAGAGAAAGAGAAAGAGAAAGAGAAAGAGAAAGAGAAAGAGAAAGAGAAAGAGAAAGAGAAAGAGAAAGAAAGACCGACCAGAGGAAAAGCATGCAGACTCCTAGGGAGGTCGGGGCACACCTACCTTGGCCTTCCAACCCTGGCCCTGGCCCACCTTACTTGGTGTGTCTGTGTAACTGTTAAAACCAATAAAGAACTTACACTTAAAGGATCATGTGAACCTGTTCCTTACAACTGGCAACAAGGACTTGTTGCATTACAGAATTACTGGTAATAGGCTCCTAATAAAACCCCGCAAAACAACCCATCTCCTTGTGAGCAGCTGTCCAGCCAAACAGGGCAAGCCTGAAGGTGGGCTCAGCTGACCGATTGTGATTGTAGTGGGGATGGAGAAATTGTGTTGCCCCTTCACGGAGGTGTGTCTGAACACCTGTTGGCACTGAAACCCTAGTGCTTCTAGCTGATGACTGTCATCATTTGAACTCCTACCTCTACCTTAAAAACTCAGCATCCTACCTTCAGTGACATAAACTGAATGATCAACCAAAAAAGGCAAGATATATTTGAGTGTTAGCAGTTGGCGGTGAATGCAACCATTAGTTGAAGGCATGGAATGGAGTCCACAAAGTCCTTTCAACTAATTTTACCATTTATATTTTGTCCTCTTCCCCTGGTTGAAGGAGGGTGGTGCTAGCCCACCATTTAACTATCTTTTCCCTCTAATATGAGCCCATAACACGATTCTGATTTTAACATTTGCCTTACCTCAATACTCATCCTTTATGGACTCTTCTATTATGGAACACAATAAATGCTCTATTGTTTAAGTGTATTTGGTTTGTTTTTCTCTGTACTGATAAACACATATATTTCACATATTATTTCTAGTAATATACGCGTAATTTTATTTCCCATTATTGTTTTAAATAGAGAACAATATTGAACATAACTTTTTATTTCTCCCTCTTTGTTATGATGTGCATCTAATTTTTTAATGGTTCAGTCAGTGTAAAATTTGCTATTGATTTCAAATTTTATTTTTTCATAATGTTAAAGCAGCCCTCTTATGATCGTATTTATTTATTATTTATTGCTAGGATTTCAGCTTGAATTTTATTCTTATTTATTTATTTATTTATTTATTTGGCTCAGCTTGAATTTTACTAAAGTTTTTTTTACATTTATTAATATATGCTTTTTTCTCCTTTAACCTGTTAATATAATGTACAATATTAATAGACTGTCTAATGTATTCTTGCATTCTGGAATAAATCTCAGTCATGGTATCTTCCTTTAATTTACTGCTGGACTTAATTTGCTATTACATTATTAAAAATTTATGCATCCATATTCATGAGTATAGTTTTCTATTTTCTAGTAGCATGCAATACTTCCGTGAGGGTTATGTTATACTTGTAAAGTGAATTGAGAAGCTTTCTAAGTTCTGAAATAATTTAAATTAATGAGTTTTCTTTTGATATTTAATGTCACTTGCCCATAAAACAAATTGGCCTTGACATGTTTTGTGAGAGGGATTTCTTTAACAACTTTAAAAATCTACCTTTTGTTTGCTGTTTTGTTTTGTTTGTTTGTTTGTTTGTTTGTTTTTGATTTCTCCTTACTAAACTGATTTTGGTAAACTTTCTGTTGATTTTGTTTAGTCTTTCAACATTATTTGCTTTATTTGCATGATTTTGACTATTTCTTAAATTATCTCCAAATCAGATTTATTCACATTTCTGTGTAATGATGAGTTTTGACTGTGTTTCAGTCACTGTTCTAGGCATCAACAAAACTGATTTCAAATAAGATAGGGCTTCTGTTTTCATGGAGATTATTAGGGGCAATTTTGTTCTCTTTTCTCTGAAGGCAATTGTCAAATGTTTGGCTTTCATTTATCATCTCTCCTGTTTGAAACACTTTCCTTTTTGTCTTCTAGTAAATTGAAGTTTTTCAAATTAATGCTTCTGCTTTCTCTTGTTTATTACTCAGGCTTGCCATTCTTTTAACATTTTCTGCATTTGATCTTACTTATTTTTTTAATAATTCATATATATATATATTTCACATCATTGTGATCTCTGGGGGTCCCCCACCACCTCCCCTCCCTGGCCACTCCAGCTGGTCCCCTCCCGCGGTTGTGTACTTTTGTTTGGTTGATCATATATTAGTGAAACCATTTGGTTTCTGTCTTTTCCTTCTGACTTGTTTCTGCCAGTATGATTTCTTCTAGGTACATCCATGTTACCAAAAAATCACCAAATTTGTCATTTTTTATTGATGCATAATATTCCATTGTGTGTATATATACCACCTCTTTTTCATCCAGCCATCTGTCTTTGGGGCATTTAGATTGTTTCCAGGATCTTGCAATTAAATATTGCTGCAATAAACATCTGAGCACAGGTATCCCTTTGTATAAGCATTGAGGTCTCTTTTGGGTAGATTCCCAGAAGAGCAGTTGCTGGGTCAAATGGTAGTTATTACTGTTAATGACTATCTTTCTAATGAAACATGGTATTTCTAATGAAATACTAATATTTCTAATTACTAAATACTAATTTCTAATGAAACAGGGGTATGAACTATTTGTATTCAACAGATTTCATTATTTTATTCTATTGCCAAATAACTAACATCCTTGAAATTTCCCTTTGATCTAATATAATAGACTTTTTAAACTTTTACTTTAAATATGTATGAAATTTTATTTTTATTATAAAGTACACATGTTCACTGTTAAATAATAAATTAACATTAAAAATAAAGAAAACCAAATTTAAGAATTCCATCATTAGAAATAAAAGTAATGTTTTTTGACAAATAAACTCTTGTTATGTATACACGCAGATATTTTAATCAAGTGATATTAGTGATATTATACACTTGATTTTAGTGTGATTTTTCACACTAAAATATCGATTTTTCACACTAAAATATCAGTGTGATTTTTTCACACTGTGTGAAAAAATTTTAGTGTGAGTTTTTTCACACTAAAATATCAGAGGCTTCCCTTTCCATAATATTAAAAATATCTCAATAGCTTTCATTTCAATTCTTATACAGTGCTTAATTTATCTTTTAAGAGGAAAATAAGCTTATTCATACATGCAGTACTCAATATATATTTGGCTTTATTTTTGTAAAATTATTTCATATTTTATATTTCTTTTTCTCATTTCTGTTTTCCTGTATTTTGCTGAATTGACCGGATGTTCCTTATTCTTTTCATTTCTTCTAATGTCTTAAGAGTTAGAGATTGTTGTTGTAATTGTATGATTTCTTTGGATGTTTTCAAATTTAAAATGTATTTTTATTTATAAGTAATGAGTGCACTATTTTAGCATCTTTAAAGAAAATAAGAATATAGTTAAATTTTGATGATTGCCTTCCTTTCGGTGCTGTTACAGAGAATCATAAACTGGGTAAAACAATAGAAAGCTATTCTCACATTTCTTAAAGCTGGGAAATTGAAAATTAAGGTGCTGGCAGATTGACTGGCTGGTTAGGGCACTCTGGTTTGTTAATGGCTGTTTTGTATTTTCACTTCGAAGAGTAAACAGGTGTGAAGGGAGAGGCAAACAGCGCACTTCTTATGAATTCCTACCTTATAAGGGTTAAGGATAAAGTTAGTATTTCAACATAAGGATAAGGTTAGTATGAAGTATGGGGGAACACAATTATTGAATTCATAACACTGGGCAAGGAACTAACCAGAGATTCCAAATAGTTCTACTTCGTTCTTAGCCATCCTACTGCTCTAACCTCTCTGCCCTCGGGCAGAGTAAGCCAGAAGGTTCCCTCCATCAGTATCACTCTTACTTGCACGGTTTCTCATGAAAGCCAAACATTTTAAATATATGAATAGGAATCCTCTATAGTATCAAACATAGTACTAAACTTTTGTATCATATTTTTGGGACTATTGTAGCAAGAAATGGAGAAAGAAAAGGTACCATACACATAGGTTTAATTTGCCATATTCATACCTCAATAGCAAAACTTGTGAAGTATATTCACCCATATCTGTCTTCCCTATCTATTGCTACATTACAAACTACTCCCAAAATTAGTAAGTAAATTTGACTCTTACTTCTGTTGGGAAAACGGGAAAATTTCCCCAAAACTTTTTGGTTCTTCTAGTGATGAATGAATGAACAAATCAATATCAGACAGATTAGTAAAAGAAAAAGTTTAAATTCAGTGACATATGTATGGAGAATATATATGGCTATAAATACTAGTGTAAAACAGGACAAACAGGGTATTGTATCCTCTTCGAACAGTCCTTCAGCATCAAAGAGAGAAGGGGGTTCCACAAAACAAGGATGATTTGATTTCAACAGACAAAACCTTCTCTCCAGGTGTTTGCAAATAAAAAGGTTATCTCTGGACATGTCCCTGAATCTAGGTAATCGACATTCCATAAGTAACAGTAACATTTTTTCCTGAGATTCACAGATTAATTCCACAGACCAAGGTGACATGCAATGGAAAAAACCTACTCTGGATATCTTGGAAAAAATCTATCATAACCATTTTGAGAGACCAATCATGTTTCTTTCAGTTGATGGCATGAAACCAGGTGGTTTTATTCTTGTAGTTTCTTATAGTTATATAGGCAGAGTTTGGGCTGTTGTGATATAAAAGCTAGTTGCACAGGGAATGCAATACATGAGTATGCCTGCTTCCTCAGTATTGCATGAGATCTCTTTCTCCAGTGGTATACACTTGGTGTTTTAGTCAGGACACCCTAGAAGTAGGGAACTGCAGTTATCTAAAATGTTAGGCCCAGAAGAGTCACAAGATCCTTTCCACCATGTTCTAATTACCAGAGCAGAAAGATCCAATGAAGACTCTAGGAAGCAGCGAAACAGATCATACCTAGTAATGATGGAATGGTATGTATGCATGGGGCGAGAGGGTTATTGGTGATTATCTGTTTGTAGACATGCTATTCAAGTGATAGTAGTGCTTCACATATGTGTTAATGAAATCCCAACATTTAGCAGAGAAAAAATTAATTTAAAAATATAATTAAGAATCTCTTTCTTTCTATACCCATTTAGCCCCAGTTCCCAGGATGAACTCTTACACATATTTTCCTTCATTCCTCAAGTTTAAATTTATCTATTATTAACTTGCACAAGATGTGACAAAATCAAATTACCTGGTCCTACACTATTACTATCTATACAGCTTCAAATAGTACTGAGCTTCTGTGTTTTGACCCATTACTTTATAATCTCTTGAGTTCATGTTATTAAAACTGTAGTTTGAAACTGCAAGTTCATGTTTTTTTTTTCTTCAGAACTTTGAAGCTAATGCTCTTTTACATTCTTCCATCTACTGCTAATTTCTCCTAATCCTTTTTCTCAAAAAGATTTTTGAAACATCTATCAAAGTTGATGTTTTGAAATTTCATACAGCATTGGTAGATGTCAATATTTTTTCATTTGCATGATTTAATAATTGGTAAGCTCTTTAAACTCATGGTTTTTCATCTTCTTTAAGATCTGGGATATTGCTAGGTATTATTTAAACAAGAGCGGAAATATTTGTTCTCTTGGAATCTTTTAATAGTTAGAAACTTCTTGATCTATTCTGTTTTTGACTATTTGTGAACTTTCTGAGACCGTTCACATATTTATGTAACAATTAGTATATTTTTTTATTAACTAGATGAATCAAAGTTTAAGCTTCAAAATTTTAGTTTTTTAATAACTCTTTCTTGTATGGAATCATCAGGTTTTAGTGTATTTTTGCTTTAGGGATATTTTACATCATATCTCCCAAATGATATCCTACAATATTCTTTCATAATTTTCTTTTGCCCTTTATCATAGAATGGGTTTTGATTGTTCCTTTTGACCTTTTCTTTTCTTTCTTCTTGATGCTATTTCATACTTAAATTTATGATGACTCTTGTTATACATTAATAAAGAAGTAGATTGTTAAATTAGGGAGTTAGCTTAGGTTTTTTTTCCGCCTTGTGAATTTCTGTTTCCTGAGAAGTTTTTCTCTATTCTGGGTGGAGATGACTGTGAGCTTTGGTAGTTGTAGTACCAAGTACCAGCAGGCAAGCTACTTGATATGAATGGGCAAGGAGTTGGCAAGAATCACACAAGGAGCTAAGTTGGACATATCCCAACCAATCAACATGCAAATAAGAGGACTTCACTATTGAATTCTAATTCTAAAGAGCACCATATTCTTTATGTAACATATATATCCATGCCCATTTCCTTAGAAACATGTTCTATGTGTTAGCCTTGGTATATGGGGGTTCTTTATATACTATTTCTTTATAAGCTACAAATAATAATGTTGGTTTTTTTTCTCTTTTTGCTTTTGGTTAATTCTAGATGGCTCTACATGTAGAGAAAAGACTCTAATGTGTGTTCTGGGACAGTACTGTATAGTTAATTCTCTAATTTATCCTTTCCATTTTCATTATTCTAAAAATTGGTCAAATTAGCTAATTTTCTCAGAACTCTGCCTTCTATTTAATTCTAAATTTCTACTCCCTTTGTACATTGTGATATTTATTGAGTTTCAAAAAGGAGGGGAAATTAACATGAAAGTTTATTCATCTTGGGCTAGAAATCCTATGACATAATTTAAAATGTAGTATTTGTATAAAGGAAGCAAAACAAAGTATACTCCAAGGACAATGAATTTACTTCAGCTCAGTTCCACCAACATTTCCTGAATGGTAAAGCAGTAGGGATAATTATACTAGATGCTGGAGATAAAAGGATGAATAGCACATGGTTCCTGCTATTGAGAAACTTAAAATTTATTGGAGGAAGATCAAAAATGCAGATAAATAATTATAATAGCTAGCAATAGTGCAATGATAAAAGTGTATACAAGATAGAGAACAGTAAATTAGGAAGTGATTAACTCTGCCTGGAACCTTAGGGAAAGCTTCAAAGAAAAGTTTTGCATAGAAGAGTTTTGAAAAATGACTAGCATTTACCAGATGAATGGAGAGAAAGGAACGAAGAGGAAGTAACAACAAAAAAGGCTTCTAATGTAGTAAGACCATAGTATGTCCAGGTATTTGTAAGCAATTCTGCACTGAAAAGGGTAAAGTACTAGCTCATGGGGTTGGCAGAAGGTGGGAAACCTAGGGAGGAAGGTAGGAAGGAGTCAAGTTATGGTGAACCTTGTACCTAAACCACTGTGCTGAAAATATATCCTGGAAATCACCCACAGGTTTCAGTCAGGAGGAAGACCTGACCAGGATATGATTTTAGAAAGAGGATTTTGGTAATAGTTTTGGGTACAGATTTTAGGTTATGTTAAATTGCAGAGGGATTAGTTAGGAATCTTTTATAGTGATTTTGACAAGATAATATAGATATATCTTTGACAAGATATATTAGATATATGTTGACAGAGACTTGAGAGAAATTTTAGAGATAAAACTAGTAAGATTTTTTAATGAGATAGGATAGATGAGGGAAATGAATATCAAAAGTGGTTCTCAGATTTGACTTGAATGTGAAGGTGAAGATATCTCAGATGCTTATCAAACATGCCTGAGGAAAAATATGTTGAGGAAAGGTGAGATATTCATTCATGAAAACTGTTTTCAGCTCAATAGGAAACTCAGAAAGTCATTAAATAATATGCTGAAGACAAGGATGCCATTTAAACTGAGAAGAAAAGAGACCAAGCATGAATCTCTTGAGAATTCTGACAAGAATTGTTTCAAACAGACTTAGAAAGAACAATAAATAAATTTAGAGAGAACCAGGGTAATAAAACATCACAGAAGTCATTTTTAGGTATAATTTCAGGAGAAAATAGCAAACTGTGTCAAATGCCACAGAAAGAACAACTAAGAACTCCAAAATATTCCTTCATTGGGTTTCTTACAGAGATCAGTGGGAAGTAATCCAGCTTGAAGTAAGATTAAAGAGAGAACAAAATGAAGAAATTTGTTGCATATTATAGAAATCTGTTATAAATGAAGAAAAAATGAGGGGGGAAGGAAGGGGTAAGATATAAGAACATGTGAGTGTATTTCATGTTAAAATAGAATTAAATTGCTCATCACTTGTACTGGGGTTATTGCCACAGAGTAAGAGACTCATGTAATGAAGATTTATGGAGTAGGACCCAGACCAACAGACAAAACCAGAAAGAAGAATAATATATGGTAAACTGTTTTCATCAGATATCAGTCTTGTTTTTAAAGAGATTCCCTTGTTAAATGTCAAAATAACAGAATAGATCAGGAAAATGTCTGTGTATGTATGTGCACCTATATGTGTAAACACATAGAAATGATAATATAGGCTAGTATACAGGACAAGCTTGATAAGGGAATGATTATCTTATATGCAATATTATGCAATAGGTTATAGTGTGAAGAGTTAATTTGCTAGACCAATGAATATAGTTGTCACTTTGAAATTGAAAATTAGTTTGTTGTTCTAGTGGGTGTTTTCTCTTTTTGAAGTTTATATAGAACGATACAACAATTCCTGGAATAATGATGGACTTTGATCTTTTATAGGGCTATGCAAGTATGTGAATAAACACAGGGACAAATATATAGGCTTATTTTTTTTAAGAGAGCACAATTTATTTAGCCCACAGAATATCTGATATAATGCAAAGTCACAGGTTGTTAAATTTAATTGACTAAAATACAGTGACTTTTAAGTCTTACTCATCTCACTGAGTTGAGACATCTTGTACTATATATATATAATATAGTCAACGATAAGGGAGTATTTAGTACTCCAAACAACCTCATTTACAACTACAATGTTCTCATTTTTGAGTTGTTTCATCTTACTATTAAGTTAATTGTCAAATAATGTTACTTATTATCACAGACCTTCTGAAATACTCTGTTTTACATTTTATCACTACTGGTTAGTCCAAGTTCTTGGGAAGGGAGACTACACACATTGTCCAGTTCAGTTCTAAGCTCACTACCTTTGAATTTTGACCTGGATCTGTGACCATACCATTCTGAACACACTGGATCTTGTCTTAATTTTTACCTAGGAAAAATAAATTGCATTTTTGTTTAATTCATCATTGTGTTTCCTATTCTTCTCAGGCAAATTGAATTCTATTTAATATCAACCATTGTGTGTTATAATATTAATATGCTTATATGCTTTTGGATTTTATAATAAAATAAAATCATTTTAAAAGAAAATTAATTATTTTTATTAAATAATTATATTGAGCTATTAAATCTAAATGAACTTTGAAAATTGCATTTGAGTGGACATCAGTTAGATTTCCTGAAACATCTGAATTGTGTAAGAGAGTATTTTCCTCAAATGTGTTCCCTGGGTTACTGGTTATATAAAATATTAAAAATATCTTACATATTTCCTTCTGTCATAGAGATTCATAAATAATAAACAATTAGATGTTAAGAGAAATTCTTGAGTAAGAAGAACAAATTTGTTGTTTTCATATTTCCTGGTTCAAAATTTATCACAAAGCTATCACAGTCAAAACTATGTGGTACTGGCATAGAGAATTAAAAATATATAGACCAGTGCAGTAGCTAGGGAGTACAGAAATAAAACATTACATATATGGCCTAAGGATGTTTGACAAGGATACCAAAAACACTTGTCAAGAAACAGTATTTTTAAGAAAAGGTATTGGGAAAACTGAATAGTAACATTCTAAAGAATGAATTTGGACTATTACAATACATCATACACAAAAATGAACTCAGAATGCACTAAAAACCTAAATATAATATCTAAAACTACAGCAGTAGCAGTCCTAGAAGAAAATGTTGGATAAATCTATTAACATTGGAATTAATAATTAATTATGGGGTAGGATACTGAAAGCACGGATAACAAAAAAAATGCATCAACTTTTACTACATGAAATTTTTAAACTTCTGATCATTAAAAGATACAATCAGTTGACTAAAAAGGTAGCTTACAGAATGAGAGAAAATATTTGCAAATTGTATGTGTGATAGGAGAACAATATTTTTTTTTTTTAAGGATGCTGAATTCCTAGGTGATATTAATATTTCTGAAGTTCACTGGTCTTTTTTTATTCTGGAAGGCAGTAGAAAACAGATATGTGTGCTAATTATGGGTATCACCTATAGTTTGCTATCCTGACACGGCTTAGATTTAGCCATCAAAAAGCATACATTTGAATGCACTTTATCTTAGGAAAAGACAAGTATGCATATCTTCTTGAATAGGGAGCCAAGTAAAAGTTATGGTTTTGGGGAAAAAGAATTGATTCAAAAGTAAATGATTTTTTAAAATTTTTAATAATTTATATATATATATATATTTCACATAATTTAGATTCCTGGCTGAGGGTCACCCACCACCACCTCCCCTCCCAACAACAATATTCTGAATATATGAGAAAGTCCTACAACTCAACAGCAAAAAAAAGACATTTATCCAAATAATTAAAAATGGTCAATCAACACATGACACAATGTTTAGCCATTAGGGAAATAAAAATAAAAAATATATTGAAATACCATCTCACATTCAGCAGAGGGTGTTTTTTGTTTAAATAAAAACCAGAAAACAAGGTTTGCTGAGAATGTGGAGGTATGTCCTTTCATTGTTGGTGGCAAAGTAAAATGTTACAGCCACTATGGAAAACCATATTGCAGTTCCTCAACAAATTTAAAATTGCCTTATGATCCATCAATTTCACTTTGGGCTATATAACAGAACATTGAAAGCAGGAACTCAAAAAAAGATAAATATACTAGTATATCCATGTTTATAATAACATAATTTTTAGCTAAAAGGTGAAAGTAATTCAAATGTTTATTGATGGATGATGACAGCATCAAAAAATGCCACACACACATATATAATATATAGTATAATATTACTCTGACTTAAAAAGGGGGTAATTCCTGATATATGTTGCAATATGGATAAATCTGAGTGAACTGAGTTAGTTATAAAAGGATATAACTTTGTGATCTAGTTTATATGAGGTACCTAGAAGTCATTCATAAATGCAAAAGTAGAATAGTAGTTTTCAATAACTGTGAAAGTTGGGGTAGATGAAATTAGGAGTTACTGTTTAATGGGTACAGAGTCTTAGTTATACAAAGTGAATGAATTTCTATAGCTAGAGGATGTGGATGCTAGCACCACAATGTAAATGTGCTTAAAGGTACTGACTTGTATTTTTGAAAATGGTTAGATGATAAATTTTATGTTATATTTATTGTATCACAATCAAGAAAATCAGAGACTATCTTAGCAATGCACACTCCATGGTTAGGTTTCTAGCAGTCAGTTCCAATACTATTATTTGCTAGTTGACTCAGTTTAGGTAAGTTAATTCAACTCTAGCTTTTGTTTTATTATCTATTCAAGAGAGACACCACATAGAGTTGATAGAAGATAAAGTAATTAGCAGATGTAAAATATTTAAATTATGTCTAGCATAGAGTAGGCTCTATATTAGTTGTGACTATAAACTATGCTGTGGTTTTCAACTTTTTTCCTTGACTTGATTTTTTCCTTATTATTTGTCCCCTGTTAGTTTGTCCATTTTAGTTCGTCTAATTGCCAGTACTGTGACAGTCTTCTCTTTTCCTCTTTTTTACTTTTTTGCCTTTGTATTTTTTATGTCCCCTCAATTCTCTTAAAAAGTGGTTAATTCTTTATTCACATGACCGGTCAATTAGAGCATTGTTTTCTTTCAAGTGACAGCATTTCTGTGGGTTCTCAAATGTCTTTTTTTATTGACAAAGTGTGTTTTCTAACCATTTGGGAAAGCTTAGAAAGTCTGGACATTTTAAGTCTTATTCTGTTAGATACTACAAAATCTGAAATCCATGGCTAGATTATAATCTTCGTGAATTTAGTCTTCTTCCCAGCTTGCTTCCTCTTGAAGCAAGGTCAGAGACAAAGGATAAGAGGCTGTTTATTGAGAAAGAGATCCTAGGAAAGAGACGAGCAGATCGAAAATAAAACAGAAAAGGGGAAGGCAAATACAAAGGAGCATATCTTAGCTATCACTAGTGTTTGTGTCTGAGGAACCTATGAATATTTAAGAAATGTCTCTTAGAGGGAGAAAAGGGAAAGCACTTACCTTTCAACTTCCAATCCCCTTCAGTCAAGGGTAACCCTGTAGACACTATATTACATTATTGTGCTCCAAATGCATTACTTCAAGTGTATTTCTCTGGATTTCATTCTAACATGTCTGTGAGCTCTGAGACATGAGTGATTTATGTAGCAGAGGTCAGAGATATAGTACTATCAGGTCACACTTGTGAAAAATTAGTAAAAGATCAAGGATTGTGTAGAATTTGCTACTGCTATAAGAGATTATACTGAGAATATTTGAAATGGTGCACTGGTGTCCAAAACTATCATCTCCTAGGCCACTCAGATACACTATTGTTTCCAACCCATCTGTCACGTAACTCCTCTTTAAAGTGCTAACCAGATGAAATCTCTACAAACACTTAAGCATGAAAATTAGTGGAACAAATTCTAGTCACTGCTATTGAAGGTTATTCTGAGGCTGTAATTGGTATATTTCATCTCATTTTTCCAGTGCATTCAATATATTTCTTACTTATATTTCATTGGTTAATCAAATTGTCTACCAAGTAGACATATTCAGGTCGTTATTTTTGGCAAACTGATCACTTAGATCTTGTCAGACTGTGGTTGTGACAACATTGTATTCTTTACCACAAAGAAATGTCAATATTTTAGTAAATCCCCTGGACTTAATATATTTTCTTTCAGACCATGCTGTTTAGCAGCAACTCTACTTGTCAGGTTGCAAATGATTGCAAGCTTAATCATCACCGGTAAAAAAAACCTTTGTTTGCTTTTATCCATTGTAATTAGAATTCTCAAATGACTAGATAGTGGTGAGTTCAAGTACAATAGGACATTTGCAGGCTCCCTTCAGAAGTATTACCATTTGAAATCATAAATCCAGCAGAAAGTGTATGTCTCAGAATGAGAACATAAAATCTGAAAATAGGTCATTGGAAATGGTGGTGAGAGGTGATAATTTAAATCCTTTGGTGTCTTGGGTTCAAAATTTTAGTTTAGGAGATACAGAAACAAAATATTATCATTAATTCAGTTCACAATGTGCTGAACTTGAAAGGTATTTTTTCTGATTATATAAAGAACTGTAGTATTCTTTTAATATGACATCCTAATCAAAAATTATGTAAAAATTGATTCTGCAGAGTATATGTGTTAACATACTCCTGTTGTTTCAAAGTGAGATTCTTGCTCAAAGGCAGTGTTCAAGTTATTATGTCTATGGGTCAACTATACTGCAATAACATGAAAGGTGATGCTGAAAAAGGAAAAGCAATATAAGTATTGAAAAATTCTTGTTCGTATTGAAAAATTCTCATTCCCACCAGAATGTAAAGAATCTCATGTTATCCATCTGGCATCAGCTAGTTAGTTGATATCCTTGAGAGATGGTACCATATCAAATGATCGCCATTACTTTTTGCTGGTGCTTGTCTAGACTTTCATTATGGCTGCAGCTGGTAGACTTGGTGAGAGGGTGCCCATGTGGTTGGGCTCTTGCATAGCTTTCATTGTTGCCACCATTGTTGCTTCATTATGGGTCTGTTGTTCCAGAACTGAAGAAACTGAATATAGAGGTAGACTGCCCAGGTTGAGCCATTCTGTATACTTGCTTATTTGTTGTCTTCTCTGTGGTAGATGCTTTCTTCTTGGCATTACTCTGAGATCCAAAAAAATTAAGTGTGTTTTTCTGCCTTCTCACATGGGTTGTTTATTTGCTTTTTCCTCATCCTGCATTGTCTGTGGGTTTCCAGTTATATTCCATACTCATAATCAGTCAGTCAAATTTAGGAATTTGTGTAAAATTATATTTTAGACCACTTACATTCCCAGGTAGTTGAATGGGTTCTATTTTCAGATGTGATCATCAAGAAGTCCTTTCCTTTCTCCTTGTCATTTATGGATAGCACCAACATTTTGCTTCACCCAACTATGTACTTTGCTTGGATTTTTATTCCTTCTCCATTAATTGGTGTTAATTAATTGTATGTTGAGAAAGAGATATTCAGCACCACAATGGTAAACAGCATGGCACATTCACTATTAGTTATTTTGTTGAATCATTTGTTCATTATGGAATGCAAATATATTTTTTTAGTCTGTCCTTCCTTTTGACTCTCTATATAAATCGATAATACCTAGTTCATTATAGAAAGATTTTGGTATCTCAACCTCATAGTCAGAAGCATATTCTACTAAGGGTTAACACAAACAAGATTGATTTTTTTTAAAGCATAGAATAGACCTCTGCAACAGAAAACATGTTTTGTTCTAGAATGTAGGGCTATTATTATGTCTTCATTATATAACTTTCTAGGAACTCTGCATTGGTGTCCTCTGTCACACCTATACCTATATCATTATTGACTTGTTCTGCCAAGTAACCTGTGTTGAGTGGCAGGATAATTTATATCACTAAGTGGAATTGCTATAGATCCAAATATTGGTGCTTCCAAAATAAAAAAAAAAACATTAAAAAGCATTATACCTCATACTTAGCTTTTCAGTATGTTCAACTTTTGCTAATAGTTTTATTATCTTGATTAAGTTAGAGCATGATCAGGAGATCTATTTAGCCCTTCTTTATTATGTAACTAGTTTCATAGACAAGGGAACCAATATATTGATTTTTCTGGTTGCTAAGTATATCCTTCATAATTATGCAGTGAGTGTAAAAACATTCACAACATAGTTATACCAACCACATGAAGCCATTATGAGAAACATCCCATATTAGGTCTGGTTAAAGTGTCTTTATATGACATTACATTATGAATCATGGGTGAGTGCCCCATATAAATAACTTCTTTCTTATCTAGTTTTACATTTACAGTCCTCCAGTACAATACACTTAAGGTCCACTTTCACAAGTTACCCTGAATCTTGCCAAAGACATCTAGCCAGGTCATATAATTCCTTTGGCTTATAAACTGTTAACTCTCTGAAGAAGTAATATATTTTTCTGCTTAAGCTGTGTTGACATTAAAATCATGGTCATTATCTTGATGGCAATAAGGACAGGCAGTAACAGACCTTGAGTAGGACAACCATAGTCATGTCAGGCTGTTCTTTCAGGTGCAGTCATTACAACATCTTTGATCAGTGGACTAGGATCTCTGAGACTGACTTTGTGAGGACTAAAAATTCAATGTGATTTATTTTCAGATACACATTTATCCATCTAATTGTCTACATCCTAGGTCTTATTACCCCATTCTTTCTTTCTCAAGGCTCTACTTTAGTTTTGTTATGTTATACATTTAGTTGTATGTACACATCTGACATCTTGATATTTTTATTACATTAATTTCTACAACTTCAGAAAATAAAGGAGGTGCCTAATTTTTCACATGTTCCTTTCTCAATGCTTTGAAAGTGATTAACAAAACTCAGTTAATGACTAACTTCAATTATTGGAGAAGTATATTGACTCAAGAAAAGTTGGCTGAAGTAAATGACAAAAATGAAAAAAATGAATCTGAAAATATTATATAAAAAATGTCCAACACAACACATTTCTCGAATCTTATAGGATCAACACTCTAATATCCTAAAGTGGTATCATCCATCAATGCTTCAAACGAATCTCCAATGGGCCATTTATCTGCTCTACAAGATCAGCTTCTTCTGAGTGATGACTTGGTAGTAAAATTGGTGGAATATTTTGATGACATTTCACTATCTGACTTATGCTTAATAGACACCATCATTAGATACCACTGTTGTCATCAGCTCTAGTTTCTGCTGCTGAACTACCACATTTAAAAAAGCTTCAATTTTCTCTAGATATTCAGCCTGCTAAGGAGCTCACTTGAAAATAAGGGATTTGTATATACAGATGGTACTATTCCTCCTGAACAAAGGCAACTTTAGAGACTGACTGCTCTGTCTCCTAGTCTTCCTCCCAAGCTCTATGCACACCCTGTGCTCATTTTTGCCTTAGATTTGTTCACCATTGGATGTTGCTTCTTCATCACTTCAGTTAGATATTAGCTCTTATGACACTGACTCTATCTCTTTGTTTCCTTCTATGCATCGCCCAACTTCAGTCTCTCACAGATGATTGCCTCACTCCTCTGCTATCTCAAGTTTAAATCTGAAGAGATTTTATTTTGGTCATGTCGCACTTATCTGGATCATCACGGGTTGATTGTTTGCCATTATCTGTGATGTTTATTAGTTTTTCAGTAAGTTGGAGTGGTAGGGGAAGAAGAAATGTGAGTGAAAACTTTCTACTTACAAATTCCTTCTCAGAGTTGGCAATGGGTTGGACATCTTCCATTAGAAGGGACTATGAGTGCAGTGTACACTAGCTCTGATCTACCTAGTGTGCAAGCTTTTATTTATCAGTTGTTCCAGTCAGGTTCGAAACCCCATGCTTTGTATTAGAAAGGAAAACAAAAAAGCACATTTCTTAAATTTGCTAATTGTTTTTTCCTGTTGATACGAATATTTGTCAATCTCAAATATGGCAATAAATAATGACTGGGTAAGAATTAACCTTCCTTTACTGTTTCAATTCACAATTAACTAAGCACTTCATTCTGTTAATGCAGCAATTAAGCTCCCACAATTAAATTAATCATCTTCTTTATATATCCAGATTTATTATATGAAGTGCTATTAAATGTTATATTTTATTATACTATAAATTTTACAAAGCACTTTTGAGCCCACTATTATATTTAGTCTTTACAACAGTCTGAGGAATTGGGTGCTAAAGACTGAATTAAATTCATAGATAAAGACTGAATTAAATTCATAGATAAAAAGACTGCTGGATATCTTGTCTATGTCATATACCCCCAAATTAACAATGTGTAAATCAATCAGTCAATCTTTCAATTTTCAACATTTCAATTTCCAATTAAATCCATCTTTTTTTTTATACCATAACTAATATGTTTATATGTGTATATATAGATTACCTCAGTGGGATCCTGATTTATAATAGTTCTCAGGACTCTGAAAATGCAGACAACACACAGTCTGTGATAGTTTCCTTACATGTGAACATCTCTTTTATTTCTTATATTCATATATTTTAGCTTACTATCATACATGGTAAGCCGGTTTTTAAAATATTGTAAGTCATTATTGGTATATTTCTCTTTCATTTTTTACTCTAAAATCGGCTTCTGTGGGCTGTGTCATTCTAGATTTGAATTTGTGTCTCTGGTGCCAAGGATGGCGCCTTTCATGTAGTAGGCATTCAATACATTCATCAGTCGAATGAAACAACAATTGGAAATCAAATTTTCGTTTATAATTCTGAAGACATCACATCTTATTATTCATGGCTATATTGGATTAGAGGCCTTGAACAATTGAAAATCAAATTTTAGTTTTCAGTTTAGGGCATTAATATTATTAGAGCCAACCTAAGGCAAAATGATGAAGTAGGCCAAGTGAGTCTTCAGTGATTCTACATCACCCACCCCTCTTTCCAAACATGCATGGTGTACATGATTCATTCACCAAAATGTTCAGAATTGATAAAAAATGGGAAGACACACATGTGAAAAGGCAGAACTAAGGAGTGTGGATTTAATGAAGTAGAGTTAATAGATTTAATGAAATCTAAGATACTCTTCTGTGATGTCTTTCAACTGTCTTTGAAAAGTGAACATGACTTGATTTTAGTAGAGATGGTTCAAGCACAATTGCATGAGAATGAAATAATTCACCTAACAATAAAGTGGATTAGACTCTTAATTTTATAGCCACCACTACCTTGTTTAATTCTTAGCAATTTTTCCCAATGTCAGTGACTTAGCTTGAAAATCTTAAACTTAAATGAGATGCTTAAGATTCATTGTAATAAAAATATCTTTTTAAAAATTTACCTTTTGGTATAAATTGAATATATACCTTTTGGTATATATTCTTATCCTGATGACAGAAAAATAACTTATTCAATTAAAAATATATTAGCTGATATTAAGCAAATAGTAGGCATTTGTTATCATTGGCATATATAATGACTACAAAATCAATCTTTATTACTATAATTGATTACGAAGGTAAAAATCTGTGGAAGTTTGAATGTCCACAATAGAAAAATGATCAAATATGTTGATGTGTATGTGAGCTTGCAATTTAGACACGTCAGAGTTACTTGGTTAATTTTACTGCTGTGAGTTTGGGATGACCACATTTTCCATAAGTTGAAGTTCCATGCCTGAATTATGCTTGTTTTCATTTTTCAAAAGGCAATTCATTTTTAATAACTGCACCCCATATTTTGTTTATGCCACATATGTTCAATCTAATAATTTATTTTGTTCACTTTGTGCAATTTTCTTAAGACTCCTTCTGTTTTTTCCTTTTCAAGTATTAAAGTTACCATGGAAATAGTGCCATTGGCATAATGGGTAGGACTTTTATGTAAGTGTATCTAGATCCACTTTGTGAGCTTTTAAGATTCAGACTGTGTCACCAACTGAGAAAAACCAAGGTTGGCATACATTTTACCTTTACTATGTGTTTTAACACATTAGTTACAGAATACAATGTTTAGGTAACATTATGATTAAAAGTTAAATGGCCAAAGAATGAAAATTAAATCTTAATACTCTTCCAGTAATATGAATTGTTCATATTACACTTCATTCATATATTGGTAACTGTTATTAATCTAAATATTAATGGTATATAATAAAAATTATTTGCAGTATTAAGTACTACCTGCATGCTTTCATTTGCAAAATTAGAATTAAGAAAATTCAGCATCTGCTTTTATTTATTGGTTCTATAATATGCCTTTATAGATCATGTGACTAGAAGGTATTATACCATCTACTTTAACATTACCTATATTTACGACAAACTACCAATTAGGGAGAGAATTCTTTACAATAGCAAAAACTTATTATTTTAGTATTTTTAATTTTAGAAAAAAAGTGAGAAGTATTTTTTTTAATTTTCAGTATTAATTTTTATCCTCATTCCTCATACAGCTAGAAGAGTGTTGATTTTCATGAATGGTGTCCAAAATTCTTGAAATAGCTTTCTCTAATAATATTTGCTGAAATGTTAGAGCAATTTTTAGAAAAATGTTGATTTGAGAATTTTTTAAATTTTGGGAGCCTTTGACCTATCATTGTGGTTTAGTGGCTAATAAAGTGTTATACATAAATGTAAAATGCAATAAAGGAGCGGGAAAACCTATAGCCCATAGACCAGATCCAATTCACCATCTGTTTCTGTAAATAAAGTTTTATTAGAACAAAACCATGCCCATTTATTTATATATTTTTTATTGGCTGCTCTCACGCTGTTAACTGCTGAGTTGTATAGTTGCAAAACAGATCACACAGCCCTTAAAACAAATTATTTATTACTTGTCCTTTCTCCAAAATGTGTGTCAACTCCTGATATATTATATCCTTTACTATCTCATTTCTAAACCAACAGCCAAACTTTTGGAAAAAATGCAATAAAGCTGGCAGATATAGACTATTCTTGACAGCTTAGTTATGCTTTGTTATCAGAACAATTTCCTCTCACCTATTGTTCTATATGAAATGTGCTGCTCCTTAAATGTACTTACTGATCATCTGTCCAGCTTCTCAGTAATTTACTAAGAGAAAGGAGTGAGTTCTCTGACTAGTAAAGTTGGGAGAAAATACAGGTGTATTTCTGTGAGTCATAGACTTTCCCCATACAACTAGCTGCTGTAGAAACCATGATTAATTTGACTATGCAGTAGGTATACACGAACTGTCCGTACAAAAGAGAACTTGTACTACAACGATTTTGCTTGAAAATGGACCACAGTATTTGGCTCTAACCCAATGTATAAACTTGTTTTCAGTATCTACCTTATCGGTAATAAGAATGACATTTTGGTTAGCCACCTGCTTTATTCTTTTTTTATGATGTAGCTGTGTATTCTTTTTAATACAGAAAGATAAATTCATAAGGGATCTAACAACAACAACAAAACCAGAAAGATAAGACTTTCTTCTCTGTTCCCATAATTCATACAGTGTCCAACTTACTGAACTGTATCTCTAGTTGGTAAAATATCAACTTTTTATTCTAAACTTCACATTTAAAAGGAAAAAGTAAGCTTTCCTTGTACAGTGAGTCAAATTAAGCAATAACCCCAGCAAATGTAGCAAAGTTCTTAGAACTACAAAAGAGTTACAGATAGTAAATTTGGAAGGCATATAATTAGAAATTCAACATTTTGTAACTCTTAATGCAATATTCATGAATGGATGAAATTTGTGAGTGAAAGGCTGATGGGAATCTTTGTAATTGAGGGATTAGGCAGTTACACAACTATTAATTAATCTTACTACAAATAAAGAGAACAAATCAAACAATGTAGTGCCTAAAATGATGCAACATGAAAAATATCACACAGTAAGTGTTTTTGCCAAAAAAGAAAAAAATGGTGAATATGAATGAGAACATGGAAGAAAAAAATGAAATTAAATGATGGCACAGGGAAGGAAACAGACAAATCCAGAAAATGGATTATTTTACAGGAAATGACTTAGGAAAAGTGTTAGAACAGACTATTGTAAATTCAAGACTTAAGAGACATAACTGCCAAATATGATTAGTTTATCTTACTTAGATCCTGCATAAATAAGCAAAATATGAAAAGAAAACTGTTTAACCTCTTAAAATTACCTTTGTAATGATATTGTTTTATTGTGATAGAACGCACATTCAATTTTTTTTACCATTTTACAAACTTTTGAACTCTTAAGACCAATTAGTGGTTTTCTAAAGAAAGAGTGAAAAAGAATGGACAAATTGGGAAAAAGGGGACAATTGTACAGTGAAGGATAAAATTGTACATTTAGTAGTGAACTTAATATAGTGAATACATATATTGATTCTCAGTGATGCATGCCTGAAGCTTATGTAATATTATAATACAATATTATTTCAACTAAAATTAAAACAAAACATAAACCTGCCATTTAGTCTATTTTTTTAAAGTGCTTTCACACTGCTATTACAACAGAGCTCTTAGAGTTGATGTCTTGTAAAACTGAAGCTCTATATCCATTAAACACTAGTTTAACTTAAACTTAGCAATCACCTTTCTATTTTGTTTTTGATTTTGACTACTTTACATGCTTGTTCTGAATACAATCATAGAGTATTTGTCCTTTTTTACTAAATGGTTTTACTTAGCATAATGTCTTTGAAGTTCACCCATGTTATAGCGTGTGAAAGATTTACTTCTTGTCTAATGATGCATGATATTGTTTGCATACTAACCATGTTTTTCATACTTTGATGGACATTTGTGTTACTTCTAACTCTTGGTTATTAAGAATAATATTGTTTAGAAAATGAATTTACAAATACTTCTTCAATTTCCTGCTTTCAGGTCTTCAGAAAATAGAACACAAAATGATATGGTAGTTGTGTTTTAAAATATATGGGGGTTCCCCATATGTTTCTCACAATGACTGTACAATTTTGCATTCTACCAACAGTGTACAGGAGTTCTGATTTCTCCACATTCTCGTTGACACCTGTTATTTTCTAATCTTTGATAGTGACAGCCTTAATGGGTGTGAAGTGATAGCTTATTGTGTTTGGCTTTAATTTGCATTACTGTGGTGAATTAGAAATGTTGAACACATCTCCTTTTGCTTGTTAGCCATTTGTTTATATATTTTGGAGGCTTGTCTTGTGAGTGCTTTATCATTTTTTTTAAAATTGGTTGTTATTGAGTTGTCAGAATCTCTCATAGATTCTGCATATAAATTCCTTATCAGATATCTGATATGCAAATACTATTTTTATCCTATGGTTTGTCATTTCATGTTACTCATTGCTTCTTTTGAAAAACAGGAAATCAAGGGCTTTCTAACTTTGATATAGTCCCATGTCTCTATTTTGGTTCTTAGTATCTCGGCTTTGGGCATAATATCCAAAAAGGTTTTATCAAGTCGGATGTTCTGAAACTTTTCATTTTATATTTAGAAGCTGTTTTTTTTTTTTAAGTTTTAGCATTATTTTATATTTTAATCTACTTTGGGGTAATATTTTGATCGTGTAAAGAAGATGATCAGTTTTTGCATACCATTCATAGAAGAAATTGTCTTGATCACTGTGTAGTTTGGGCACTCTTGTGAAAGATCATTTGTTCATAAATGCAAGGGTTTATTTCTGGACTCTCCTATTCCATTGGTCTAGCTGTCTGTCTTGATATTAGTACCACATACATTCTTATTACTGTTACTTTGCATGAATGTTTTGACATCTGGAAGCTTGAGTCCTCTAGTTTTGTTATTTTTTCTACAGATTGTTATTGCTATTCAGAATCCTCTGAGATTCATCCACATGAAATTAAGGATATTTTTCTATTTCTGGAAAGATACCATGGGATTTTTCTAGAGGTTGAATGGATCTATAAATTGTTTAGTGAAGTTTGGACACTTTTTATACTATTTCAAAGATGTGTGTTATTCCTTGTAAAAGAAAAAAAATTACTTAAGATTGATTCATAACACAAGTTTCAGGTGTACATTGTAATTTGGCATCAGTATATACTATATCATGATTACCACCAAAAGTTTAGTTTTATCTTTCATTGTACAATTGACTCTCTTATTCATTTCACCCAGTCTTTCATTGCATTTACTTCAAATTCTTCCTCTCTGGTACTCATCTATATATTTTCTATATCTAAGAGTTTGTTTCTGTTTAATTTCATTGTTTCTTTGCTTTGTCTTCTACATATGTATGAAATAATATATTTGTCTTTCTTCATCTGACTTATATAATACCCTCAGAGTCCATAGATAAGCAGCAATCTTCCTACAAATAACAGGATTTCATTTTTTCTTTAAATAGCTGAGTAGTATTCCACTCTGTGTGTGTGTGTGTTTGTGTGTGTGCATGCATGCTGGGAAAACTGAATCTCCTTATGCAAAAGAGAGAAATCTTTATGCTACCCCCAAAATTAACTCAAAGTAAATCAAAGAAGTAAGTGTAAGACTTGATATCATCAAATATTTTTAGGAAACAGGGGAATATCTCCTTGACATTGTCATTACAATAGTATTTTTTTATTAATTTAACACCAATGTGTAAGCAAAAATACACATAAGCAAGTTAGACTGGATTAAATTAAAATATAACTGTATAAAAAAGTCAACAAAAAGAAAAATCAATATATTAAGCAAAATATTTGCAAATCATGTATCTGAAAAAGGGGTTAGTGTCCAAAATACACAAAAAACACATACAGCTCAAAAGCAAAAAAGTAAAATAACCCAATTATATACTGGGTTTCATTCCAGAAGACTTGCAAATGCCCAAAGGGTACATTAAAAAACATCCAGCATCACAAGAAATAAAGGAAATTGAAATCAAAACCACAATAAGATGGCACCTGACATCTGCTAGGATGTTTATTATCAAAAAGATCATCATAAAAAAACTTCCAGGCCCAACCCTGATCCTACTCGGGCTGGGGGTGGGAGTTGAGGTCCTTTTGGATGGGTTAGACCTTTGGGGAGGTCCCCATGACCTAGACTGCAGGTAGGGGTATAGGAGTTAGGGTGAACTCTGCCACCAGGGTTTCAAGATCTCAGAATCCATGAGTCTTGGACTGGGGGAGCCAGCTTCTGCCTCCATGTCAGGGATGGGGGTTGCAGATCCCTACTGAGGTCTGGGATTGGGGGGAGGTTCACTTCTGGTGTGCCTCAACCTCAATCAGACATGGACTAGGAAAGGAAAAAACAGTTTCCAAATGCAGACATACAGGTGAGGTGAGAAACAAATGAAACAAATCCTGTATACACTTGCCACCTTAGTAGAACCTAAACAGAGCATGGTCAGAACCAAAAGAACTAATACTGTAAGACTAACTATAAAGATGACCTGTCACAGAATAACTTCCATAACATCTCTAGGAGCTGAACAACCAAACCCCTGGTCCAGAGATGTAGGCAATGTGAGGCTCCCTCCCTTACCAATCAATGGGGGAGAAAAACCACAGAGATGTGGCTATGGCTCCATGACAGAACTGCAAATCACAAGAGAGGAGAGGACCTGACCAACCATATGTGAAAGTCTGTTCCCAGTGGGGAACTTCTTCACTTCCAGTGGCTGGGAGTTGGGTTCCCAACCCCAAATCCCCAAATCCTCTTTTACCAGAGTAAAAGAGGAAACATAGAACCCCATGAACACATGGATCTAGAAGCTCCCCAATGGAGGAACATGGAAAGCAATGTCACACATCTATCTTACAAGAGGTTTCTGATGTGCTTGGTCTCAATACCTACCTCATAGTTACTCCTGGAGATCTGAGCAGCCTGGTCTGTTGCATTCCAGGAGTGCAGTCTTCATCCAGAAAAAAAGATATTGCTCCAGAAAAAGAAAAGACCAGTGGGTCAAGCATTGACCAATGACTTAGAACAAGAGAAGGGTTTGAGTGACTGAAGAGGGGAAAGGGATAAAAGGAAATGGGATACAAAATGGGGGTCTAGGGATGCAATATTGAAGGAAGGGCCATGCCTAAAGGAAATAATAGCTATACAAACATAATCAATGTTGTATGAAAATAAAAAAAAATTAAGAGTTAATAAAATGGAATTAAGGAAGCACTCATACAAGATTGGTGGCTATGTAAATTGGTACAGCCTCTATGGAAAGTAATATTGAGGTTTCTCAAAATCTTAAACATAAGTCTATGTTACATTTTAAACTAATTTTTGCATATAACATGAAGGAAGGATAGTTTCCTGTTATTTTCCATATGAATACCAGGTTGCTGCAGAAATAATTTTATGAACGATTATTTCCCCATTAAATTACCTAGGCAACTTTTTAAATACTAATTGGTATCCATGAGTCTATTTCTTGACTCTATTCTGATTTATAATCCATTCATATATTCTTATGCAAATACATTCCTAAAATTGATTACATAAATGTATATCTCTCAAATAAGTTCCTGTACATTCTCCAACTCTGATGCTTTAAAAAGTTAGTTTGTATACTGTTTTTATATTTCTTTTTTTATGTAAAATTTATACATTGAATTTCTTATAAAATTTAGAATTAGTTTGCCAACTTCTACTCAAAAAAACCAGCTGAAATTTTATTTTAATCTTTATTTTGAGATAATTTTAGACTTAAGGAAACATAAAAACAGTACAGAGAATTGCCATATACCCTCCATGCACATCCCTTTTATGTAGGTATCTTAAATCACCATTGAACAATTATCAAAACTGAGGAATTAATCTTGAGAAAACTAAGTTGCATTACTGATTTATTCAGAATTTATTAGTTTCCTAATAAATTATGTTCCAGGATACAATCTTGAATTCAGCATTGCAGTTTGTTGTTATGTCTCTGTTTAGTCTGAAATCTGGGACAGTTTTCAATCTTTCCTTGATTTTCACACCCTTAAAATTTTTAAAATGTACCAGTTAATTGTTTTGCTGAATTTACCTCCACTTGAATTTTCCAATACTTTTCAATCATAATATTAGACTTATCAATTATTTCAAAAGACATTACAGAAGTCTATGCTCTTCTTAGTTAATACTATTAGCAAAAGATGTCACTATCTATATTAATATTCTAATATGTTAACTTTTGTCATTCAGTTAAGATATTGTCTTCCAGAATTCTCCACTGTAAAACTACTTTGTCCTTTGCAATTATTAAATAATGTGGGGAAATACTCTGAGTCTATGAAAATAAACAATTTCTTTTTAAATTTTTACTCATTAAATCTGGGTGGGGGGAAGGTCAGTCTGGTGCTCAAAGAATTTGACTTTCATTTTCATGCAAAAAAAATGAATCTAGACACAGAAGTAAAGCTATTATAAAAATTCACTTAAAAGTAATCAGATCTAAATGTAAAAGAAAACTATAAAATTCCTAGAAGATACCATAAGAAAATTCCTAAATAGCATTGGTCATGTTGATGGTATTTTTAGATACAAAACCAAAGTTATGGTTCATGAAAGAAATAATTGATAATCTGCACTTCCTAAGAGTTAAAATTGTCTGCTCTTTGAAAGATAATGTCAAGAGAATTAGAAAGTACACCAAGAAAGAAAAAAAATTTGCAAAAACACATCAGAGTAAATACTGTTATCCAAAATATACAAAGAAACATTAAAGCTCAACAACAAGCATTTTAGCTTGACATAGTTCCATTTGTTTATTTTTGTTTTGCTTCTCCTTGCCATTGGAGGTGCATCCTCAAAGATAACCCAGCTAAAGTAACTATAATTAAAACAAATGACACCCTACTAAATGGGAGAAAATATTCACACTTCATATATATCACAAAAGGCTAATATCCAAGACCTACAAAAGACTCAGATGACTCAACAAAAAGAAAACAATGTACCAAATCAAAATGGGCAGAAGAACTAAATAGAAAACCTCTAATGAAAATAAACAGATGACCAAAAGACACATGAAAAAAAGTGTTCAATATCACTTATCTTCAGGGAAATGCAAATCAAAACCACAATGAGATCCCACCTCACTGCAGTGAGAATGGTCTGGATCAAAAAGATTCACAACCAACAAATGTTAACAAGGGTGTGGAATAAAAAACCCTCATACATTTTTGGTGGAAATGTAGTCCAGTCTCTAGGGAAAACTGTATTTAAGTTTCTCAAAATATTAAAAATGAATATGGCCCATATGGCCCTGTTTTCTAAGTATCTACCTCCAAAATACAAAACAAACAAACAAACAAAAAGCAAACAGGAAAAGAAAAAAAAAATAAAACAATTCAGGTGGAAGCAGGACTCACTCTCACATTCATTCCAGCACTATTTGTAATAGCCAAGCTATGGAAACAACCTAAACGCTCATTCCTTTTCTTATAAATCACTTATAAAGAGATGGGTAGACTCCAGATTTTCTCTATTCATTGCTTCAGTGGTGATAGCATTTGCTTAATATTATTTTTCTTATTTGAACATTAGGTATGAGGATACAAGAATGAAGAAGAACTTAAATGATTTTTTGTTAGAATGAATACACTAGGAAAGAACGGTGGCAATGAAAATTCTGGAGTTCATGAAGTGGGGGGGTGGAAGAATTAGTTGAAGAGTGGTAGATGATTAAAGATGACGAGCAGTTAGAAGAACTTTAAAGAATCTGGGGAGTTGGGGGATAGACAGATCCAGTGGAGATATATATGCATATATATATACATATTTATATTCATATTTATTTAGTTATATATATAATTTAGATATATTATGTGCTTTTGTAATAAAATTTTGCTACATTCTGTAACATAAAACTTTATGCTTTAATTCATTACCAAAATATTTATAAAACCTTAGCACCTGCTATAGCTTGTGTTATTGTGGTTACCTTTAAAAGGTTAAGAAAAGGTGGAGTCCTTCCTTCGGGAGTATAAAACAATCTTCAACACATTACATAATATCTAAGTATATTCAAGGTGTTTATGAAATCTGTAAACATAGATTAAATTTTTAATTTAATAGACCAAAATATTCTTGATGTGATTATGCATATTTGCCCACTTGATTACACTTAAGACATTCTATGATATAACATTGTGTGCTCTCTATATAGTTCTTTATAAAATGATCAAAATATCATGCATACTTTTCATATTATTAAGATACAATTTATATGACAATTTTACACATGCCCTGCTTATGAATATTTCTTTAGTTATGTTAGATGAATATCAAGATTTCATTTTTAACTCTATTAAGTTTTCTTACATTGTCCTTTTAAATTTATGTTTTTAAATTTATTTATATATATTTTACATTGTAGTATTTCCTGGGGTTCTCCCACCACCATACCACCCATTAACCATCATCATCATAATCTTTTGTGCTCATTCCTTCCACAATTTTCCTCTCGCTCCCTCCCCTTCCCTAGCTTTGGTTCTGTTATTGTGTAGTTAGTTTTGACTTTTTTCTTGTCCATTTGTTTGTCTTCCCTATATACCATCTATAAGTGAGACCATCCAGTTTTTATCTTTTTCTTCCTGGATTATTTATTCTAGTATGATTCCTTTTTGGTCCAGTCATGTTAACACAAATGTACCTTATTTGTCTTTTGATTACTGAAAAACATTCCACTGTGTAACTATACCATACCCTTTTCATGCATTCATCAGTTTTGAGACATTTGGGTTGTTTCCAAATCCTGGTTATTGTAAATAACACGTGAGTACATGTGTCCTTTTAAATTAGTGTTTTGCTATCCTTTGGGTAGATCCTTAGTAGTGGAATTGCTGGATCAAATGGTAGTTCTATTTACAGTATTTTGAGGATTCTCCACACAGCTCTCCATAGAGGATGGACCAGTTTGCATTCCTACCAGCAGTGTAAGAGCTTTCCTTTTTCTTCACCTGTTGTTGTATTGTCCCCCGCCCCCCCCTTTTTTTTAAATGGGCCATTTTTTTATAGGTGTAAGATAACATTTCATTGTAATTTTGATTTGCACTTCCCTGATGATGAGTGATACTGAGCATTTTTTTCATATGTCTGTTGGCCTTTGTATTTCTTCTTTCTCAAGTGGGCAGGGGTAAAGAATGTGTTGGAGTGCAGGAAAAGAATAATGAAAGAGCACACAGTAGCCAAAATCACCTGGAACATATCACTCTACGTGATGTACTAGCCATTTTGAAAAAATATCATTTCCTTCTTACTAACCAGTGGAGAAAGATACCTAAAGCAAAAACTGAATAAAATGGTGGAAAATAGAAAATTCAAAAATTATTGGTGAAAAATTAAAAAAATTATCCAATTCAACATGTATAAAGAGCAAATATTATTACCCAATAGATCAAAAAAGAAATAAAAAGGAAAATTAAAAATACTTTAAAATAAATTGAACTAATGATTAAATTTACCCAAATGTATGTAATTTGTAGCTTTAAATGCCAATATTTTATTTTATCGGAAGGTTTCTGAAGGAACCACAATTTATATATTTAAATAGATTCAGAATTGGTATGAAAACCCTCCAGTCCCCTACTTACTGAGCTGATTTTTTGCTTCCTTAGTTGATCTTTGGCTTGTGGCTCTCACTTCGTTTGAAATCAATTTATTAATCCTCAACAAAAAATTGGAACATCCCCAGGACTTATATTCTTTAGTCTCTGCATCGCAAAACATGGTCCTTGGATCAGCAGCATCAGTATCACCTGGGAATTCACTAGATATGTGAATTCTCAATTTTCACCTCATATAAAGAATTGCGGTGCTCTTACTATAGGTTGACTCATTACACATCAGGTGATCTGAAACAAAGCAAGATTTGAGAACTACTGTCTTAGATTTTAGTTGAAACTGAAGCCTTTTCTGTTTTTCCTGATCTGATCCTTTACCTTCAGTTTCCATACTCCATAGCCCCAGATCTATCTGAAAACCACTGAGTATTATGAACAATGAATGTAAAAATTAGCCAAGTGCTGCACAGTCTTAGTATGATTTGATCATTGAATTGTTTCAGTCCAAAACAGGATTATTGAAAGTTTGCTATGTGCTCCAAGTTTTTTTTTCATTAGTGACACACATGTTGTTTCCTTTCACTTGGGCTTCCTAGCAGAAGATTTGTCTCACCTTGGTGAAGGAGGTACCACAATGAACTCTGTGACCATAAATCAGATGGTTTCAAGGAGGGATCATGTATAATACTGGACTCCAGACTTGCTTAATAGACAATTGACAACTTTCTGAATTAATTATGAGTGTATTACATTATTTAGTCAGATACTGAATTGTTCTAAGCTTAACAAGTAATTACTGATAATAAAGAAGCATGTTAGTTAAGCATCACATGGAAGTGGTGATTTTTAATGATCAGTCTTTTTGGATATGAAGTGGAGATAGAGGAAATTATGTATATTTATATATAATTATGAATATATGTACATTAATTTATAAATATATAAATTATATATATAATTATATCATGCCCTGCCTAATTTTAAACTTGTAATAGATTTATAAAGTAGGCTATGTATTCAACAAAGAAAATTGGGGCTCAAAGAAGTTAAGTGACATTAAAATTAATAAATTAGTAAGAGATGAAACCAGAACTGAGACTGCTTGAACGAAACCCTATGAATTTTCCTTTAATACATAAATTCCAGAAAAGGCAAATTAAGTAATTTTAATTTTGAAATAATCTTAGATTTCAAATGTTACCCCCCAAAATATGGTTTTCATATACCTTTTGTGACACTGTCGCTTTCCAAATGCTTGCTAAAATCATTTAAATAATAATTAAGTCACAAATATTATATAATTAAATATAAGTTAAAATAAATTGAGCTGAAAATTCAAGCTGGGGAAATCCATAGTTATGCTAATTCGAATTACTCAAAGTAGAAGAGTGGTTGAGACTGATCAAGTAATATGAGAAAAAGAGCCTTAACATTTATGGCCTTAGGTTTAATTTCTATCCTGGCAGAGTACTATAATTCCTGGCACTATCAATATGAGGGTAGATTACAGAGGACTTCCTATCAATGAGCCAGGTACTAGAATATTCTCTATTTCAGGCCTATGGGGCAGTAGGAAAATGTGCTCCTCTGGGATTTGGATACAAAGGAAACCATCTACAAGGAACTGGAATGTCAACCAAATTTTCATCTATGAACAATAGCTCCTAAATATAGTAAGTACTCATATTTGCTGACTATTTAAGCATTTTCAATAAGGGATGTTCCTCTCATCCATTCCCTAAGACTCCTTTGAGTGCAAGTTTGCCAGGAAGCAATATGTGTCACTTAGGAGATGCACTAGAGCGGCATCAGGGTATCTGCTTTCCATGTCAAGTCATATGTGCTCTTTATTTGCAATAATGTAAGGGGCTGTGCACATTACCTCAGGGCACATAAAGCCACTGAGTGGCACTCAGAAGGCAAAGAACTGGCAGTTGCTGGTGGAAAGACGTGGTACTCCCTGGTCTGGCTGGCATCTCAGTGCACATGATTTCCCAACAGGGGAGGTGTCAGCGCCCACAAACACAGAAAGGGAAGAGCAGGTGTTGACCTCTGACCCACAGCCTGCTGGTATATTTCCTTTTTCTTCAATTGAAAAATCACTTATAGTGAATTTTCTCATCATTCCATCCATCCCTAACACCACCTGCCATTAGCCAGTGATCCCTGCAGTGTTGCACAGACAATTATTTCTCCAGAGAAAAATGAAAATGCTGCCTTTAAACTTTGCCAGGTTTCTTTCTCCCAGTCCGATTAGAACATGGAAACCCCAGAAGTGTTTTACATTGCTCCCACTTTCTGTGCCCCAAGCAGGGAGACACAGAAATCATCTTGATGTAGCAGAAAATCAACATTTCAGACGGAAGTAAAAAAGTCTTCTCTTTCTCAAGCAATCCCCTGCCTCAGCTTCTCAGGTAGCTGGCATCACAGGCGTGCGCCACCACGCCCAGCTATTTGGAGCTAGGTCTCGCTGTGTTGTCCCCAGCAGGACTCAAACCACGTTCCCTAGCCCCAGCTTAAAAAAAAAAAAAAACAGGCTAAAGGGCTAAACATGGACAAACAACAAAAAGAAAGGAGGCAGTGACCAGGGGAGATGTGGTGTGGGGGGGTATTTCCATGGGGATTAGCAGTTATATAATCATGTATTGTAAAATATGCAAAAATTTTTAAAAATTATTTTTAAAAAAGTCTCTTTGACTCAGAATCTGTGTAACCAAGTTTCTTCTATAGCTGAGTGACTTTAGGCAAATGGCTAAACATCATGTCTTCTCACTCTGTAGCATAATAGTGATCATACCTTGCTAAATAAGGTTGACTCTTAATATCCTATATAAAATACAGAATAATAGGTAATGAATATATTATATAACTGAGAAAACGTTTGTTAAGGTAATTTCTCAAAATAATTATTCTTTCTAATACCCACCTTTTCCCATTTCTTCCACCAAATAATCTTTATTAGTTCCAATGATCCTAATTTCCCTATTATTTATTTGCAAGATATGTTTCCAGTGGTCTTCTGAAATGGGAGGAGATAGGGAATAAATTTTATGGTGTCTTTCTGTGTAGCTATATGTAGGTTGAAAGTTTTCCCTGTGTAATGGGCAATTGTTCCAAAAATATACACTTTGTTCAATTTCTTCTCTCTTTTGTACTGAGCTATGTGGACAATCAATTATCTAGTGAAGCAGTTCTCAAAATTGTTGTGTCAGGCGCCCTTTAAAGTGTCTTAAAAATCACGGAGAACCCAAAGATATTTCAGTGGATTATATCTATCAATTATATATTGTGGCAGATTAAAAATTAAACATCTAAAATGTTTAGGTTCTTTAAAAATAATAATAATAATCCTACTAACTCAAATAACATACTTCTGTGAAAAAATAACTTCAAAAAAAGGTTTATTAAAATAATGAAATTTTTCTGGTTTTTGCAATCTATTTAATCTCTGATCTAAGTAAGAGTAAGAGATTAAATTCTAAATTTAATCAGCTGAATTCTCATATTAGTTTCTGCATTCAATCTGTTTAAATGTTATTTTGTTGAAGCATAAGAAGTTCATACCCATATGTAGTTGAGTAAGAGTGGTGTATTTTGGATAATTGTGGATATTCTACTTTGTTGTTATACTAGAACATGCCAGATAAGTTTTCTAAAGGTTAATATCAATATAACCATTGGTACAATTTATATATCAATTAACACTTGTGTGAGAATGAGAGTGAAAAAGTCAGATAGCATCTTAATATGATTATAAAAATTATTTTGATTTTGTGGTGTAAATGTAATTTAATCTCCCTGAGGGTTCACTGAGATGGATAGAGGTGACTCATGTACCAATAGCTTACCTGAAGAAAGGGTATTAAAATTGGTGTCCTGGATAGGGAGCAGTAAGATAGCAATGGTAGGAGTTTTTTGGGGTTGTAATAAATAAAATTTTCTCTAATGTGTTCAAATCAACCACATTTTTTGATCATTCTAGCATGTTTTCTCTATTTACTTTTTGGTCTAAGTTGTTTTACTATTTCTATGTTATATTGTTTACCTGATTAACATCTAATTTCTCCAGTAGCATGTTAGTTTTATAGGGAAAAGTGTACTTTTTTAGCCTTTAGAACAATTTCCAGCACAAACTAAGAATTCTATTAATATTCTATGAATGTCTCATCTCACTAAGAATATTAGATTTGAAACCTTCTTTATGGTGTACATAAAAATTCATATTGGTTACTGTTTTATAGCAGATTACCCCAGACTAACTTTTAGAATTGTTACAATAAGATGTAGTATAACAGAGTGATGAAGTCTATGAATGTGAGTTCAAATCTTGGCTCTTCCAATTTATAATTTTGTGGCCCTGGGTAAGATGCTTTGCCTCTGTCTCTGTGAAATGAAGATGCTACTATGTTCCTCATAGTCTGATAATGAGCCAAGTGCTTAGATTAGCACTTATCAAGCAGTAAAGATTAAATCTACTACTTACTGTTGCTGTTAATCTTTTCTGCCCAGTTAAAATTTTTTATTTATTACATATATATACTACATCATTGTATACCTCGAGTTTCTCCCACCACCATCTTGATCTCTGTGTTCACCAATTCCCCTCCTCACTGCTGTTTCACTTTCCTTCCCTCCCCTTCCTTTGATGTATGATTTAGTTCCATTATTTATAAATTTTAACTTAATTCTTTTATTTTTGTTTGTTTGTTTTCCCTATATCCTACATAGAAGTGAGACCATCTGGTATTTATCTTTTTCTTTTTGGCTTATTTCCACTAGCATGATTCCTTCTCACTCCATCCATATTGCCACAAATGACATAGTTTTGTTTATTGACTGCTGAATAATATTCCATTGTGTGAATATACCACAACCTTTTGCTCCATTAGTCTGTTTTGGGACAGACTTTGGGTTATTTCCACATCATGCTTATTGTAAATAGTGTTGCAATATATATTGGAATATAGGTTTCCTTTGAATTAATGGCTTGGTATCCTTATGGTAGATTGTAAAAGTGGAATTGTTGGATCAAATGGTATTTCCATTTTCAGTAGTTTGAGGGTCTTCCACACAGTTTTCTATGCTTTGTTAGTGGAAAACGTAATGCTTCTTTCTAATCTCTGTGGCAGAGCAGTAGAGAGAAATCCTGTTCTTCATTAATGTCAGAATTATGTGCAGCGTAGCAGGTATCCTGGAGGCTATAAGAATATTAAGCAAAGGCATATAACCAAAGGTATATGAAAGAGCACATGATTATCAGTGCTTTCAGGTGAAAAGATAAAAAATAATAACATTCTTGATTTGCATTCTTAGGGTGTGATGTACACTGATCTAAGCCTAAAATAAAATATAATTTAATCTTTATTTGAGTTGTCTTATTTCATTGCTTCCTCCTTTATGAGGGAGGAAGAATTAATATCTACAAGTTTAAAGATGTGATAACTTAAGGCATAAACTAAACTATTTTGCACAGAGTTATATAGAGTTGGGATTCAAACTCAGGCTGTTTTGTGCCTACATTTATGCTCTTAACCAGTGGTAGTGACATCAAAAAGATTCCCAAGTAGCTTTTATTCTGTGCAGGTTAGTAGATTTATGTCTAGGCAGAAGGAAGAGATAACGACAAGAGTATTCTCCCAAACCAGACTTTAATATGAAAATGAAAGTTCCTTGGGCCATTTCTGAGGTGTAGTCATGATTTCTTTCCTCTTGACTTGGAAACGCAGACATTCATTTTACCACTGAAGGAAAACAAGGCAAACATATGTAATGTACAGTTCAGCAAATATATATAATATCCTACTAAGAGCAAACTGAGAAAGTGGGATGTTGTCAGGAAACTAACAACAAAGTCGTCTGGGGCTTGAAAATGAAGGTGTATTCATGTACTTGAAATAAGTCTTATGAACAAGATTGCTACTGTTAAGAGCGAAGAAGAGAGGAATCAACTTTGGGAAAGAGAAGAGACATTGTATGATAATGAAATGGTTACTTGTAAGCCATTAAGTTGAAGAAAAATGTATAAACAAAGGGTATAAAGAAACAACCAATTTCCCTGAGGTCCAAGCTCTTCACAGGTAATTGCAACTTGAGTAATATTTTATTCCTCTCAATGAATGTGAAATTATTTTGCCACTAGTAGGTTTTTAAAAAAACTCTGGAAACATATTCCTTCCATTTAATGCAGGTTTAATTTTATTTTCACCTGTTTCCAAAGGAGTTTCTAAGCTATTTTAGGCTTTATGAAAGCAGCATTATTATCCAGAGAGGATATGAATGACATCTGTGATCTTAAAAAACATCCTGGTGGCTCTGAAAGTATGAAACTTCAGGCTACAATGTAGCATTCTGGAAAGACCTCTAATATATTCAGAAAACTTTTTTCCCCTTCCTAATTATCTGTCTAGATATCTGTGTTATTTGACCAATTCCTGGCCTTTTGTTTCCTCGTGTGTATAAAAACAAGAATCTTACATAAGTAAGTTTTACCTAGCTCTTAAATTCTATGGATTCTTTGATTGGTCAGTATACTTACATATCAGCTAATATTAAGTATGGAAAGCTTCAGGGGTATATACCATAATCCTGACATCAGAGACAACTGAAATTTACACAAATAAAAGTTTTTCGGCAGGAAAATGTAGTTGGAGTCCAAGTGGTTCTTTTCCCCAGGGTTTTAAGTTCAAAATAGATAAGCTCAGATTATAACCAACTACCTGGCCTACCTCATATCATAGAATATCAAATACAAAGTCCTTTTAAAGGCACACTTCTTTTCCCTTTTCACCCAAATCTAGTAAAGGTAGAGACCTTGGCATAAGAGATTAAGATGGTTCACAGGTCATAAGATGGTGGGAGAACCTCAGGGTAGATATGATGTAATATATATGCATGTATACACACACACAAGCAAACACACACACATGTATATTCAATTAATTAGAAACAACAAAATTATACAAATAAAAAGAGTAGAGATCTTGGCTTTCTTTTTCTCCCTACACTCTTGACATGGCCAGACTGTTCATGTTATAGCATACAACCAATGAATAGCACTTTTTAAATGGATGAATAAAAACCTTTTATTGTCTCTGCAAATCCATCACAGCCTTTGTGATTTTCAGCCACATACCCTGGACTTATACTTTGGTATGTAGACATGTATAAAGATTAGATTTTTGCCATGATGCTAATGGAAAGGAAATTCCCATATGACCCTCAATACCCCCCTTGACAATATGATTTTGCTTTTTCACTTACTAGTTTGGGGATTTCTTGATGGTACTGTATGAATTGAGGTTATGGGCATAATTTTTTCATGCCAGTTTTCAAAATTACCCTAAGACTGGGGCAAGCAACTTTTATTTAAGTGCACAAATTCAAGAGTTTAGAATGTGGCTTTTTTATCAGTAACTCCTGGGTTCACCAATTAATAGCTACTGGAGAGTTCTTTCTGGTTGGCAATGTTTTAGGTTATTTTCATGAATACATAATTATTAGGACTCATTTTGTGAAGAATTAATGATGATGTAAAATTTTCCAAATAATACAATGCAAAATTCTTGACTCAGTCTGACTCCTTTTTAAATTAATCATCCTTGCTTCAAAATCTTAGAACAGACACAGTGTCATAGATATAGATAAATAAGTGTAATGGTTTTAGGAATAACAGACGTAGCAGAAGGTGAGTAAATAAATTTGAATATATTTGATTATAATTGAATGAATTTTTGTTGGTTGTTTATGGCCAGAAATTATGCTTTGGATGTTTTTATAAAGTTAGGAAACTTTTAGTTAAAAATGTAAGTATACTGTGAAATCAGTTTTCAGTTAATAATTTACTGAATCAATGCATTTGAATATGCCATCTATTCTCAACTGTTCTGAGGACTGTACATTATAAGTATGTGGCTGAATATAATGCCTAATAATTTCCAGATGGCTTTGTTGGTTCTGACACATCTCTCCATTTATAAATGAAGAGTCTCTTGTGAATAAGCATTGTAACCTTCACAAGCTCTTTAGAAACCCAAGTTAAAATAAAAAACAAAACCCTATACAACCACCCCACTGTAAATTGACTTTAATCTGAATGCTGTTTTCCTTGGAATATAGGAAATGCTTTTGTTCTTGTCTTGGACCTCACGCAGCATTCTTCTTGGATTCCACAATGAAGGATTTTATGGGATCTATTATTTTTTCAAGTGTTTTTAAAGCTAATCTAGTAAGGAAATGAAGGGGTTAGAGAGATTAATAATTCAAGGAATGCACACTGTGACAAATAATAACAGTAATTTGTTTTTAATATTGCAAAGTTCATTAATGAAAGACTACATTATAGTTCTGAAAGATGTGATGGTGCCCATCACACAAGAATAGTGAGTTAATTGAATTTCTTTCCACATAGTTATCAATACTTCCCTCTTAAGCATTGTGCCAACAATATACTCTTCTCAAGGTTACTTGATTTTCCATGTAGAAGTTTCTCTAACTTCCCTTGATTTGGAAAATGCAATGGTAACATTGTAGGTTGTTTGTAGACAGTAATTTAAAAAAAAATCCTTTCTTGTAATGTATTTTCAACATCTTGATGATATCAGCACTTATTTTTTAAATGAAATCTATACACAGTCATTTCACTATTTTTTATTATCGTTTCAATACATGTAAAGAAAATGCAGTTATTTTTAGTCATAGATTTTTGGGGGCCAAAGACAAGAATATTCTCAGTTTGAACTTTGATCAGCAGAGCTTGAATTTGGGCACACAAACAATTGCAGTCAGTATATTACACAAAAATATAGTTAGGTATGTAGGTAAAGTCATTGTTTCAATGTCTGCACAGTGAGTACTCTTGGTAAAAATGTATTGTGAACACAAGTTCAACAACTGTAAAGGATTGGGGATAAAAGGTGGTTCCACTTTGATTTATTTTACAAAAAAGGACAACCTGTTAAGAAAAATTTTCCATTGCATTTACAGTAAATTTCAAATCATTTACAGGGTTGATAAGATTCTCTTTTTTCTTGGTTTACCCATTTCTTCAGCCTCATGAGCCACCATTGCTTCCTTGATTTTCTAAATACAAACCATTCTAAACCTTAGTTCAGCATTGTTTATAGAACTTAGTGCAATGGTAGACTTCTTTGTGTTCATGCTTTTCAATGACAACAGCATTAGTCACATGCAGCAACAGAGGACTGAGTGCAACTGAGGAATTGAATCAGATTCTCAAACTGAATCTGATAGGTCACATTTTTACTCTCCTCCTCTTCTTTGTTGTATACTTCATATATCCGTTGCTTCTATATTTGTCTTATTTGTTGCTTTGTAATAGACCCCTTATACTTGTTTAGTGTTGATAAATTCCTTTTGCTTTTGTTTTTCAATGAAGCTTCTTATATGAAAATCTTGCAGGATAAGGTATTGTAAGCTTGAAATCTTAGTCTCTGAGTACTTTTAACAATCTCTTTTACTTTAACAATCTCTTGCCATTCCAAACTTGCTTGTTAGATTTAAACTGAAAAATCCATGGGCATAGTAATTGGTGTTATGTTACAGATTACTTTTTTACCGTGCATGCTTTTAATACTCTGTCCTTGTCATTGGCCTTTAACAGTTTTCACTATAATGCATCTTAGAATGTGTTGTTCTAGTATCAGTTTTTGCAAGGAGTTAGAGAGGGATCTAACTTCAGGCTTGAAGTTAGAACTTCAGTCATATGAACATACACATTTCCAAGTAACATTTTTAGAGAATTTCTTTCCCCATTGCATGGTCATGGTTCCTTGATCATGAATTAGTTATTGGAATTTTGATTCTATCCTACTGATCCATGTTCCTTTTCTTAAACCAATACCATATTGTTTTAATTACTATTGCTTAATAAAATAGTTCAAAGTCATTATAATGTGATTCCTGTTTTCTTTTTTATCAAGATTGCTTTTGACATTTAAATATTTTATGGGTCCATATACATTTTAATATTTTGTGCAATTTCTTTGAAGAATATTGTTGCTGTTTTGATGGGGAGTGCATTAACTATATCACTTTGATAGAATAATCCTTTTGACTATATTGGTTCCTTCCACCCATGAACATGTCATGACCTAAATCCTTTAATAATTTCTTATAGTTTCATTTTATGTTCTTCACCTGCTTGGTCAAGATAATTCTTAAGTATTTAATTATTTTTGAGATGATAGTGAATGAGATTATTTTCTTAATATCTTTCTCTTTTCATTTGTTGTATATAAAATGCAACAGTTTATGTATGTTGATTTTAAACCATGCCACTTTTCTATATTCATTTATTGTTTCTAACAGTTTTTTTTTTTTTTTTTGATGCAACCCCTAGCAGTTTTTAGCTATGGTATCATAACTTCTGTCAATAGCAGGAGTTACACTTTCTTTCCAACCTAGATTCCTTTAATTTCCTATTATCTGATGGCTATAATTTAAGCCTCTATTATTAAATTAAGCAAAAATGGTGACATTGGACAGCATATTTTCTTGTTCCTGATCTCAAAGGAAAAGTTTTCAGTTCTACACCATTGAGCTTGATACTTGTTGTGGGTTTGTGGTATATGGATTTTATCATATTGAAGAAGGTTCCCATGTTATTTACATTTTTATCATAAATGTGTGCTGAATCTCATTAACTGCTTTCTCTGCACTTATATTATCATGATTTTTAAATTATACTTTTGTTGATGTATGTATTGCATTTATTGTTTTACGTGTTAAATAATCCTTGCATACCTAGGTTAAATCCCATTTACTATAATGCATAACAATTGCTATGTCTTGTTGAATTTGACTTGCTAATATTTTGTTGATGATTTCTGCATCAGTATATATCAGGGATATAGTCTGTAATTTTCTTGTGCTATCTTTATCTGATTTAAGTATAAGTGTACTGCTGACATTATAAAATTTACTAGGGAACATTCCATTCCCTCTTCTTGAATTTTTAGAACCAATTAAAAAGAGATGCAAACAAATTCTTTGTTAAAGTTTTGATATATTCACCAAAAACCCATCTGGTATAGGACTTTTGATTTGGGGGAAATTTTTTATTGCTGTCTCAATTTCTATGATTGTGATCAGTTTAATCACCTTTCTTGTGCCTTCCTTCTCTAGTCTTGGTCAATTATCTTGTTTTAGAAACTTTTCTACCTTAAGGATATCAAATTTCTATGTGTACAGTTGTTTGTTCATAGGAATCTCTTATGACTTATTGAATTTCTATGTCATTTGTGGTCATATTTTCTCTTTCATTTCTAGTTCTATTTATTAAATATTTTTTTCTTTCTTAGACTAACTAGAGGTTTATCTACTTTATCTTCTTGAAGAAATAGCCCTTAGTTTCATTGATCTTTTGTATGATATTTTTAATTTCTATTTCATTTATTTTCTGTCTTTTTTATTGTTTTGTTTGGAACTCTTTGGGGCTCTTAAATCTCTTATTTATTTCACAGACTGAGATAATACTCAGCAGTTTTTTCCTAAAAACAATTTGTTATGCCTTTTTCTTTTTCTTCTCCTTCTGGGACCACCCATGGTACAAATGTTATTTCTCTTTGGGTTATTTCAATAAGTTCTCAACTTGTTTTTACTTTGTTATCTTTTCTTTTTTTGTTCTGTTTGTGTATTCTTTCCCATTGTGTTTTTAGCTCACTAATTCTCTTCAAAGCTTACTTTTGTGTACTGTGGAGAACCTCAATTGTATTTTTAAATGTGACTATAGTATTTTTTAGATTTATTTGTTCTAGTTGAAACAGGATAATATTTCTAGATCCTGTTGAGTTCCTGTTTAATATAATCCAATTGTTTTACTTAATTTAGCAAGCATGGTTGTAATTGTTAATAAACCTTTTTTCAGGTCATCTGCTGAACTGAGGTATCTTTCAGGGTCATTCTGCATCTAGTTTTGAAAGATGATGAAAAGTTTGATCTTTCTCTCCTGGCCTTTTAGAGCATCCAGTCTGATTTAAAACCCCTTGCATTATTTCCAGAAGCAATTGCTACCTTTTTAACTGGTCCTTTGTAAATCCTTACCTTAGCTCATTTTCTGGTGGTACAAACAGCACAGTCTTTTAGTAGGTGGTTTTGCTTTGGCTTTCCAAGTGAATGACTCAGCATTACTTAAGTCTAACCCCTCTTAAGTGGGTTCCTTCTATCTATCACTCATAGAAGTGAAGCTTTTTTGCCCTCTAATTGCTTGTGTTCTTACTATGCTACCAGAAATAGCTTCAGACTTTTTTTCACTTTGTCTAAGTCGGAATCAATTTCTACCATCCCAATTATGAAAAATTAATCTTAACTTTTCAGGCATTTCATAAACCTCTCCTTTGCCCCTATTTGTGTCTCAAGTTGGTAACAGTTCTCTTCTTTACTAGAGAGAGAAACACAAAATCCACCAGCAACTTGTACCTTCAAAATTTTCTCTATAAATGCAACCATCTTTATATATATATATATATATATATATATATATTATATATATATATATTCTATACTTAGTAGTCTAGAGGTAGATGGAGGGCTAGGGGCTGCAGAGTCAGTTTTTATCTAGCATATTCATAAGTTATATATATGTATGTATGTATGTATGTATGTATGTATTCTGTTACTATATTAAACACATGAACTTTTAAAGGCTTAACATTTTTGTTCCCTATTTAACACTGAGAATCAATTGAAATAACAGCATCCCAATTTTTATATCCTGTAACATATGCATTTTGATTGAATATTATAAATTACTTTATCTTAAGTAATTTACATTTTGGGGACATATAGAGCAATTTTATACTTATGCAAAACAAATTGCTAAATGACTAAATAGACATTCACCTTTCCAATAACAGTCTCAAATCAACTCACATCACTGAAGGTATATTTCCAGTTGGCAAGTCTTGCACTGAAGTATTCAAGTTCTTATAATATCGTTATGGTAGCTTCAGTTTTGCAGCACTGTGTGGAGTCTGGAATAAAATTAGTCATTGTTTCAATGCAGTCAATAAAATAAGTTGAGCTCATGGTATTCACAAAGCAGGCATGTGTAACCAGCACATCTGGCAGTGTCTGAAATGTAGGTGAATCCCCAAAGACAGAAATTCAATTTCCTTCTAACTTGTAGAGAGGTATACTGTACCACTATAGCCCATGGACCAGAAAGAAAATTCAAAAATTTTAACTGAGAAAGGCTACAATGATTTGTGTCTTATAGGACTTCAAACCTGAAATATTATGGAGTTTAAAAGTTGTTTTTGATATACAAAATACTTATTGGGAACATGCTACTGGGCTTTGTGTTGGCAGTGAATAGAAGAATAAGATATGATTTTGTCCCCGCCTCCATCAAGGAGATTATATTTTATTTGGGAAGTAAGAGGCATAAAGATTTAATCAACTTGTGTCTGGAACAGCTGAAAATCAAATAAAAACAAATATTTAGTACAACCCATGGCACTCAATAGACATTTAATAAGTATTTTGGATAGATAGAGAGGTTATAAAGAGATAGTAGACAAATGATAGACAGATAGACAGACAGATAGGCAGACAGATATTGGATTGTCTCAGGGTACCAAGAAAGTGTTTCAGAAAGTTCTTGTGAGTCAAAAAGGAGGTTCTGATGTTTTATTTTACCCCTTGACTTTTAATTGATATGATTGCAATATAATGAATGAAATTGTTTTGCTTGGTTAAGACAGATTTCACTCTTTCAATGACTTCAGTACGAGAAAAGATTGAGATACTGCCTTGGGAATGAAATACGTAGAGGAAAGGAAAGACTAAATCAGGAGAAGATGAAAACCCTCAGCTTGGGGCTGTCTTTATATTTAACCAGAGAATCACTGAAGACGCTTTCCCACTCTGATTTTCAAGTTAATCTGCCAGAGTCAGTTCATAAATGGCAGTGGAGGTAGAGTTTTGTTTTGTTTATTTTTAATTTTGTTTTTTTCTTATCCTTTCAATACACAGGTGGTAGTTTTGGCCAGGGGCTGCAATTGAAACTGCTCTTTCTTTTCAGTTTTGAAGAGGAGCAGGGTTGACTTGACTTGCTTGAAAATATTGTCTTCCCTAAATGAAATTTGGGTTTTAGGAAAAGGAATTTGAGCAATTAAAAAATTGGGAGAGAGGTGGATGGAAGGTGTTTGACTTAACCTATGGAGATTCACTACTTAGGGAAAGATAGTTGAGACCTTTTAGAAATGGGATAAGGAGGTATTTCATTCAAATTAAAATATGCCATGAAGAAGCACCAACTAGCTACACTGTTATTATACAAAGAAGGTGGCTGACATTTTTAGCTAGTTGGTTTCCTATATTGTTAACCATATTGTCATTTTCCCCCCTAAATATATTTCTACTATAAATATATAATGAGTACAGGGCTTCTAAAATGTCGAGTCTGAAAGAAATTCTTGGTCTCTTTAGTTCTGTATTTTACTTTTTTCCAGAAAAAAATATTTTGAAAGTTTTTCTCTATTTCCTTTGTTAAACTTTTTTTCACTTTAACATGGCATTTTGTTAAATAATCAGTTTGTGCAAACATACCTTTGCACCCTTGCATCGGAGAGCTTATTTTCTTGGCTTTGTATACCTGTAGAGAAATCCTGGTATGTGAAGTTAATTGGGAAAATGCCTTCCTCCTTCAGACAAACACTCCATCCTTTCCACTCATGGGGGTTCTGATTTATGTTTAAGTATTATTCTAATATGTGTGTATGTTAAAAATGGTCCTGTTCAACAAAGAACTGAAAAGTTGTACCATTCTTCTTTATTCATGTGTTGATGTTTGTTTGAATTTGTGTATTGTAACCTGCATCCCTGTGGTATATTTTAGGTTATAAATTCTTAAAGGACAGAAATTGTTACTCTCTGATTAACTTTGTATATCTTCCAGCATGAGTCTATGTATATACAAAACCTTAATGTATTCAATCTGTTGAAAAATTGCTGGGCCTGGGATTCTTCAAGGGTAAAATTGTATTCTATGATATTTTCATTTAAACATGGAATTCGTCCAGACTGATTCTTTCACAAAGCTGTCCTAATGTAGGATTATATATGGAGGAAAATGAAAGCAAAATGCTCTCATTACACCAACATTAAGAATAGAAAGAGGATAATTTATATGTAACTTGTATCTGCTGTGTGACAGGTAAGCTCACTGCTTTGTACAGGTTACCTGTAGAGGATAAAATAATGTATCTCAGAAGTCATAATATTTAGAATAGACTTGCTTGAATTTTAATTCCTGCTCTGCTAGTAACTAAGCTGTGTAATTTTGAGTATTTTGCTTGACTTCTCTTAAATTCTGTTTGCAATTTTAATACCTAGCTCATAGCACCATTGCAAGGATTATAAATGGATGTTATTGTTATCAAGTAAGAACTGAACTCATTTGGTAATGGAAGAGAGGGAATAAGTATTACATGATTTACCCAAAGTTCGATATTTTCTTTTCTAATTCCTATGAACATTTAAGAGCTAAATAGTATTAGAAAGAATACAGTTAACTTGAGTAGTGGGTTTGATTTTGTTAAGAGGTGTCCCTAACACTGTGCAAAGGACATTCATGACATCTGAATGACAGGTGAAGGAGAAACTAGACTGGGATACTTGCCATTTGTATTAGTTAAAATGAGGCTATTGTATAAAAAGAGGACCCATGATAAGCCTAAGTTTAAAATAACAGAAGCATGCATTTCCTTCAGGTAAATAAAAGCAGTCTAAAAAATTCCAAAATATGGGTAATTCAAGAGTTTTCCTATCTTGTATTCTGGCATTAAATAAAACTCAACTTCCACCTGTGGTACGTGGTGATTGTTCCCTATCCAGTCAACCTGAAATTGGGTGCAAAAAAGGGCATAAGCCACCAACCAACAAGCCACATATAAAATGTGACTTCTGCCACTCAGGTTCCCTCAGCTTCATACCACCCACGTGTAGCAGTTGCCATTCAAAATGAAGTTTAACAACAGGGTTTATTTATAAGGGATTTAACAGGAAAAGCAAAAGTCCTCAAAGTCACGTGTGGCCAGTTATCTTACCCCAGTCACCGTTTTCAGTCCTAACGGTCCCAGAGACACATGTCCATGATGGTGCCCCTTTACCCCTCTAAACCTGATGCAGGCACTCTGCAAATTCCAGTCTTCTCAGGCATCATCTTGAAACAGGGTATAGAAAAGACTTTCTGATTTAAAACACATACAGGCCTGCTTCTCTCTCTAGAGCAGGCTACGAGCAGTTCCTTAGTAATTTATCTTTACCCTGAAGTAGCCACACCTATCTGCCTGCTTCTTTCTACAAGCAGGCTGCAAACTGTTCATTAGCATTTACACTGTACCTTTACCATTGATATGCAAACATCAGCTACTAACTTCTCTCTGCTTTCTTTCCCTCTTTCAGATCTAAAAAGAAAAACTTTAAAACACAATTTAAACTCTCCACTTGTGGGTTTTTACCACCAACCCCAGCCTTCTCAACCAAAATACCAAACCAATGCAAGACTATCAGTGCAGACTAATTTATTTCTAACAGTGATTTTCTAATTACTACAAAAGAAAACATGTAAGACTCAGATTACTTTAACATTGTCCAAAACCTTTCCCAACATTGTCCAAAGTCCTTTCCCAGATTGCCCAGAAATCCTCAGTCTCTCAGTCCTAATCATCTTACCAAAATCAACCAGTCAGAGTTCCTCTCCACGTGTTTGAAGATATCTTTCTTTGGGGTGCTCCTTGGCGTGCTCTTCCTTGTCTTTTATGCTGCCTTCTCCTTGTCATCTTCAGGTAGCAGGAACTTCGTGGTACTGGACCCAGCCAAGTTCACTTTCTTTTCAGGCCTGTCTTTTGCACGGCCTCTCGCAGACACAAGTTAAACTCAGCAAAACCAATTCCAACACGGAGTTCTAATCTGCAGACTCCTTAACTGCATTCAGCACACCTGCTGCCAGTCTGGGTCAGCCAAGGGTTGCAGATCTCCAGGCCTGGCCATGTCCACATGGCTCACATCTTTACAAGATGGCCGATTCCCATCTCTCCTCCATTAAACCTCTCTCTCTATCCAATCTCCATATTGTCTCTGAATCAGAATTCGAATCTGAATCCTTCTCTTTGTTTCCACACCCTTTATATACCCTGATTTCCTGCCTTCCAGGAAACCTGTTTCACCTTGACCATTTCACCTCTTTCTCCCCCTGCATCTCCTTGAAGGGAAATTCCAACTAAGGTCATTCTCACATTTTAGCATCTGTCCTTGAAATCTGCAATCTTAAAACAGGAGACAATGGGGGGGGGGGTAGCATACCCTATCAATCTCTTTGCATCTTCTCTTGCCAGTGTTCAGCGCTGCTCTGCTTCTCCAAGTTGCTTCAAACTTTTTCCACAATTGGAAAAATTGTGGAATGATGCACAAATGATGTAAAAATGATGCACAAATCAGCTTTCCAAATCCCTGGACATCTCCAGGTACCAGCTTTTCAGACCACCTTGCTGTAGTATCACACTCTCCACTTTAGCCACTTTTCTGCTGGTCACCATGGCTCCCCACTACCTCCAGCTCCCAGCTCACTATTCCAGGGGCTTACCCTGGCCAGGCCACATGGGCCTGTTCTCTCAGTCCATCATTCTCATCTCTCCTCTCCCCAAAAGTCTGTCTCTCTCTAGTCTCTGCTGCTTTCCTTTCTCTCTCTCTCTCTCTCTCTCTCTCTCTCTCTCTCTCTCTCTCTCTCTCTCTCTCTCTCTCTCTCTCTCTCTGTCTGTCTGTCTCTCTCTCTCATTCTTTTTCTCCTAAAAGCCAAAGGCTCCAGTTTGACTTTACACACCCTCTAGGTGATGCATTCTCTCTTCTGGTCCACACCCAGCAAAGTAAAAGTACCCTTATCCTGTTTAGGCCTCTTTTATCTCTATGTTTTTCAGACCATTGCTAATGGCATCAGTAATACTAAATTGTAATACTGCCCATATTGGGGTGCCAGCTTCAATACTGGCCATATTGCAGTCTGGGCTTCAAACCCAAACAGAAGGATGCAGGAAAAAGGCAGGAGAAAGTATGAGATCATCCATGTGAGCCTTCTAGAAAGTGTATCCTCCATTCCTGCATATATTCTGTTGGTCAGAATGTGGTCACAGGTCACGCTAGCAGTAGAGACTGTGCAGTCTAAGCTCTAAAGTTATATAGCTGAGGAAAGAAAGGGACAGTAATTGGAGGTCAACCATTAACTTAGATTTTGTGTTTGTAAAACTCTGAATCCAACTGTCTGCATTTTATTGCTTCCTATGCTTTCCATTTGTTTAAGAAACTATTTTTCTTAATGTTTTTAAGAAACTATTTTTTATTTATTTTTATTGACTTTATTTTTTATTGATTGCACATACATACATACATATCTGTATGTGTATGTGTGTGTGTGTATATAATTTTCTATCCCAAGGTTCTCCCATTATACCATCACCCATGAACAATCTCACAGGTGTCCTGCCTCTCCCTGTTTACTCCCTCCTGTCTGTTTCAGCTCTATGTTTTTGGCAGTTTTATATTTTTCTTGTCCATTAGTTTGTTCATTTTTCCTAAATTCCTCATATAAGTAAGCCCATACCATATTTCTGTCTTTCCTTCTGGCTTATTTCCACTAACATGGTTCCTTCTAGTTCATCCATATTGCTGCAAATGACATAAGGTTGTCTTCTTTGATGGATGCATAAAATTCCATTGTGTAAATATACCACATCTTTTTCAACCATTTGTCAGGGGCATTTGGGTTCTTTTCATATCTTGGCAATTATAAATAGCGTTGCAATAAGTATGCACATCCAGGTGTCTTTATGAATTAGTGTTTTTGTATTCATTGGGTAGACTCCTAGTAGTAGGATTTCTGGGTCGAATGGTAGTTTTACTTTAAGTTGTTTGAGGGTCTTCCACACAGCATTCCATAGTGACTGAACCAGATTGCACTCCCACCAGCAGTACAAGAGTGTTCCTTTCCTCCACATCCATGCCAGCACATGTTGTTACCCATTTTTTTAAAAATGGGCCATTCTTAGTGGTATAAGGTGGTGTCCCAATGTGGTTTTGATTTGCATTTCCCTGATTATTAGTGATGTGGAGCATTTTTTCATATGCTTAGTGGCCATAAGAAACTACTTTCTTTTTTGTCTCACCGTGGAAAATTGGAATTTTCAATTATAGCATCGTTAATTCAAAGGGATATATAAAAACTGAAAGTTATATTTAGTGTAATATGTTATCAAAAAGTTCAATATTAATTCATGTTTTACATTAAAATGTAATGCATCTTAAGGATTATTTACAGAAATGAAATGGTTGAGAATAATTAGCAGAGTACTATATTTTTGTTTCTTTTTTGGAGATGCCACCCACTTTTTCCTCATTACTACTCTTTATGTATACTTGATCCTTTTTTCTCCTCCCTCATTAACTTATTTAGCAATCTTTTCAGTAAAATTTAATAATTCTTTGTGTATTTAATTTAAATTTGAAACTAGACATGGTTATATCTTAAGTTAGTGTATTGGACTATTACCTAAGATCCTTTCTTATTTGCCTTTGTATCCTGGGCAAAATAACCTATAGTATACTCTAGGTTATGGTTCTTGGAGAATGGTAAATATTTTCCAATAAATATAAGAATTAATATTTGAGGTATATAGTGAAGCATTAAGTATTTCTCCAAAGTGAAGAAACCTTAATTTATGTGAATCTAGTGTGCTCTTTTTCACATGGTCAGTCATTAAGAAGTAAGGAGATACTCATCGCAAAACCCTTGAAGAAAGCTTAGTTTCTCAGGCAGCCTCAATCTTTGGGTATTTGTTGGCAATTTATGAGGGAAAAAGTCCCAGTTAATGTTACAACCATTTTTTCTTTCTTTTGTTACTGCTATATTTTTTTTGACTTAAAAACGGAAACAAAAGAACCATTCTAGAAGCATAATTAAGTTGGCTTTCATGAAAACCTAGTGACAATCATTGTCCTATTAAACTATCAACTTTTGAGTCTACCCAGAATTTGATAACCCTATTTTAAGAACTAAAGTATAGATTTAACATAAAACTGTTGATTGTTTTCTCTGTTTATCACACAAATTGCTAAAGATTTAGAATTAAGGGGAAAATATGCGATGATTAAAGGTCATCCATAATTACTTGAAGATTTATATAATTAAAAAGCACTTTAATGTATTTCTCTACAGTTTTTATTTACCTTGAAAATCCCTCCTTCATTTCTGCTCATTACTTTTCCTCTTTACCTTTAATTTTTTTTATTAATGTAATGCTGGCTTGCAGCATTGTTTGTGTTTTGGGTATTTTGGGTCTACTGGCAACCCTAAGACCCTTTAAGAGTTATCAAATATGGTGGCATCCAAGATCCACAATCTTATTTCATTGTGCTCCCTTCCTCCTATTTCCCTCTGGATTCCTCAATTCTATAGCAAATTTCCAGCATAAGTTTTTAAGTTTGACTTTATATATTCATTTGCTTATTTTCTCTATATTTCTCTTATATGTGATGGTATCTGGAATTTATCATTTTTTCTTTCTGACTTGTTTCCTTATTATAATTCCTTCCATTTCTATACAAGTTGCCATAAATGACATGAGTTTATCTTTTTTGATTGCTGAATATCATTCCATGGTGTATAAAAACCACATTTCTTGATCCACCCAGCTGTTCTGAGGCATTTAGGTTGTTTTCACATTTTGGCTATTGTAAGTAGTACTTCTATATCTATGCCCATATCAACTTGAATCAATCAATTCTTTCTTATTTTCTTTCCTTATTTTATATATTCCACATATAAAAATGAGTCTCTTTGTAGATACACATATATAAAAACTTAGTCACTTTGTAATTTGGTATCTTGTTATTGTTGGAAATATAATAGTTTTCCACATTATTAAGTGTAATTTGACAAATGATTTAAAGCACTATCATGTTCCGTAGTATGACTTCAGTGCATTAAACGTGTGTCTGCTATTGAGCACTTAGGCATGGCACAAGACTCTCTGTATAGTGCTACAATAAACATCTCAGCATATGATTAATTGATAGCTTTCTAATTTCCCTAGCTAGATTTCTAGTTGTGGAGTTAAAATGTGAAAAATACATCACTCTTGAAATATTTTAAATATGTATTTTCATGTTAGCTTTTAAAAAGATACTCACTTATAAATCTTGTATTGTGAAGACAAGTACTGTCATCCCACTTCCATTATTGATAGTTGTAGGAATTATACCATCTTTTGAAATTTATTTGTGAAAAAATAATAGCTAGTTATAGTTTTAATTTCTTATTAACTATTTTAAGTATTTATATATATTTATATATATATAAATAGTTTTATGTATTACTTAAAATAGTTATGAGGGAGAAATAAATATGTAGTTATGAGAGAAAATAAATTCTTCTCAAGAACATTAATCTGAAGAAATTTGCTAAAACTAGACTTCCTCCCAAGAATGTTGAAAGGAACTATCCTATCTTAATCAAATTGAAGAAAATTGACAAGAAGTTAAACAGGTAGAACAAAAATTTTCACAGGAAAACGGGCAATTTATAAAGGATAAAAGTTATTAGTATGTTTTTCTTTGCAAAGAATGCGAAAAGACAATAGAGAATGTTTTTTTTTTTATTATGTGAAGGAAGATGCTTATTAAACTAGACTTCTGTATATGACTGAGATAGAACTCAATCACCAATTTGAAAAAAAATTACTCAGCATTATATTCACTGCAAACAAAACAAAACCATTAAAGAAAAGTATGTGAATTCAGGAGATGACATAGATGAAGAAACAAATAAAACATATTCCTAATTGTAGGAAATTATACTAAGTAACTTAAAATACTCATTAATAATTGAAAGTAAAGGAATAATATATTGTCAGCATATGAATATACTTATAATATGTGCAATATTCAGATATATAACATAAAATAAAGCAATTATATAATAATTAAATTATATGGTAATTTAAAATTGTATGTTACTAAGTTTATATATGAGCTGATGGTGTTAGGATGATGGGAATTAGTTTATGGGAAGAGTATTATTGTCTTATTTAATCCAGTAAAAGGATACGGAAACTGATTAAATTGTTGTCCTATATACTGCTTCTTAAAGAGGTAACCAAATATTTTAAGAGTCAGGGATGTCTCAGATGCAGATGTCAAAAATATAATGTAGATGTCAAAAATATAACTCAAAGTATCCTAAATAGTAAGGTTATCTACCTTCCCCTCTAGAAAAACTCCAAGGTAGCACAGCTCTCTGGCTTATTCATTTAGTGGCTTAAACATAATCTAAACAATTGAGTGCTTTCAATTTTTCATCTAATGCCTTCAGAGGGTGGTTTGTCTTCTGATTAGAAGATAGCTGGAAGAAGGTATCAGCTTATTTGGATTTTTGTATTTATTTAGAACAACACAGTGTGAAAGAGTTTGTGCCTCATTATGTGCTTTTATATTTTCATTAATGCAGAAACTATTTCCCAGTAATCCCTACAATTTATCTCATTAGACAGAAATCGCATCACATGACCATGATTAAACTAATTATAGCAATGGACTTGGACAAACAATAAATCATCCCCTGTTGGATGTGCCTGCCTTGACGCACATGAGTGTGCAGAAGAGAATGAATACTTAAATGGAAACAGGGTTCTGTTAGAAAGGATGGGAAGAAGTACTGAGTTTTGGCAGTGTATAAAATATCCAAAAAGAATCATTATGGGTTTAATAAATCTTCTTAAGTAACATAAAGTTTTGGTTGTTATAAGAATAAGAGAGAACTAGCAAGAAGTTGTGAAGAATATAAAAACTAATAAATTCAACCTGTCAGTAATCATAGTAGCTACAAATGAATTAAAATTTTAATATATATTTAATTTGAGTAAGAGAACACATTCACATACATCCATACACATATGAGATATGCCAATAAAAATGACATTATCTTGAATAAAAACTTTCCTTAAAAACAAAAAAGAAAAATTGCACACCCCCCCACATTTACTGCAGCACTGTTTACAAGAGCCAAGCACTGTTTACAAAAAAACGTAAGTGTCCCCTACTTGTGAATCAAGAAGATGTGGTATATACACACACTATGGACTACTATTCAGTGAACAAAAAAAAAAATTATAACTCATGTCATTTGCAACAACATGAATGGAAGTGAAGGGATTAAGCTAAACAAAAGAAGACAGGAAATATATTCATACTAAGTGGTATCAATTACATGCGGAATAGAGAGATACCAAACAAAAGGTCAAAGACAAACTTCAAAACCAACCCTTGAAAGCTGACCATAGAACCGAGGCATCCGTATATGGAGAGAAGAGAGACAAAGTCAAACTAAGAAAAGAACAGGGGACTATGGTGGCAAACTGGGTTATTTGGTGGAGGGTGCATTATAGTGATTACCCCTGAGGGGGGAGATGGTAAATATACCTGAAGGGGGAAGACCCTACACTTTCAAAACACAACCATGGAAGTAAACCAATTACACTTACAGATTTTTTTAAAGTAATGAGAAATGTTTGAAAATAAATGGAAGAATGCTAATGAAAATTAAGTAGGTACGATTGATTATGTAACTAAAGGATAATAAGGAGATTATGTCCCCCTAAGGAAATATCAGACAAAATAATTCGGAAACAAATAATATAGCATTTAATACAGGGGAAATACTAGAAATGTGAATAAATGTAGATGTCAAAGATTTCAAAATTTCAAAGTATAGGAGACATTGGTTTGATTCTCTGACTACACAAGAGATTGAGTTCATATATGTATATAAGGAGTAGGAGTCTAGCACAATACCAACAAATACATGTGAATAAACCATTTATATAATTTATTCTTCAAGTGTGTGTGTGAGAAATACATGAAAATTTTTCTTGAGTTCATAGCATTTACTATTTTCCAGGCACCATGCTAAGCATAAGTCTATAGTCTTATGCTTATAGTATTATGCTAAGAAAGAAAGAAATGGTAAATAAACTCTTAAAAATAAATATTTTAGTAGGCATGATTTCCAACCACACTATGATAAAATTAAAAATTAGGAACCAAGAGAAATAAAAAAATATCAATCCACTTGAAATTTTCAAAACACCCAATAAATAATTCCTGGATTAAAAAGGGAGTAAAAATTCAAATAAACTATTTCAAAATGAAGCATCATAAAACTATTACAAATAAAGAAAAAAAAGCATTGTGATTTGGCCAAAATGGTTGCTAAAAGAAGAAATAAATGACCTTAAATCCATTTATTAGGTAAAAAGAAAAATTAAAACCAAATGAATCCAGTAGTTAACTGATGGAGCTGGAAAAGGCTATAAATATAAATAAAATGTAGTAGGAGGAAGAATTTAGTAAAGATAAAAGCTAAAATTAATAAAATGGAACACTGATCACCAGATTTAAGGAAAGTTGACTTTGGTAAATAATACTAGCAGCTGTTTCTTTGAAAATAATAAAATGTGCAAGTCTTTAGCAATCTAGTATGAAAACTGAATTTGAAAACATTCTAATAAATAGAATAGCACTACAGATCTAGAATAGATTTTTTTTTAAATATCCATTTTTCTAGGAAAATAAAAATTACCAAGAAACTGTATCAAAAGATACAAAATCCTAACTTGATTAATAATCACAAAAGAAAGTTATTCAAAGATCTGCTCCTAAATAAGCACCATCAACGAACATCATTTTTAACAGCTTTTCCTACACTGTCAAACCACATAGCTCTTGGATACATACTAAGCACTCTCAACTCATTGTATAAGAAAACTATCGCATTACTAAAACTAGAGAAGTATTTCAGAAAAAAAAATTGATGTCTCATTTATGCATACAATTAAATGTCTTCAAGGAATAAAACTGAGCAGCCTAAACCTATAGTGTACACATAATGATGGAAAGGATTTAGGTAGAAGTGGTTTAAGCTTAGAAAATGAGAAAAGCTATTGTAGAGTTTAGCCAATTGTGAAAGGAAAAGCACATGACTGACTTGAAAGATTCAGTGGGTTGTTTTAGATATAAAGCCTAAGAAATCTTTCTTAACTTAAAAATATTATCAGTTAGAAATTCTCAGATACTAGATAAAAATTATAAGAATTCTAAGTAAATGAAAACAATAATAATAGTGAAGGCTATAGATGTAATGGGAAAACAAATGATGTTATTACTCTAAAAATTTCTCATGTGTTATCTAAGGTACTCTTCTCAGCATCACTTTGTGATAGATATCATTACGACTGAAACAAAAATATTGCAAATAAAGATATTAAAACTAAGGGAAGGCTTTTACTTTTAAAATAATTAGCATTTTTGATATTAGACACTGTAGTAAGAAAGAAAAAAGAATCCAGAGATTTATGTAGCATCATGAGCATTTTTTTTTCTGTAGACAAAAATGAAAATCTAATTGGATCATTTGAGAAAAACTGAGTAATATTATTAAGAAAAATTCCATAAGGAAATCAGAGTTCAAAAAATGGATTTTTTTAATTCCTTTTTTTTTTGCAATTCTGAAATTGCAGTTGGAAAACAAATAATGGTGAAAACAATCTATTTAAAATACCATCTTTTTAAATTAAAAATTAAAAAAATTGTTCCAAAATCCACAAAACATAAAATATCCAGGAGAACACTGAAAAGATTTGTGCAAATGAATCCATTAAATCAATTCTGATCCCATGTGATACCTATCTCAAACTGGACATTTAGCAGTGAACTTAATGTACTACCTACATGTTGATTCTCAATAATATACATTGGAAACATATATAAGGTTGTAAAGCAAATTTATTTCAATAAAAAATAGGATTTTTGAAAAATGAATGATAGGCAGATCTTAAAATGTATTTGAAAATATGTAAGAATAGATAAGAGAATTCTGAAGTGGAAATGAAGAAAAGTTTGACCTACAATGTCAAAACATCGTATAGCTACAGTGATAGAGGCATACTTAGAAATAGACTTTCTGCTCATATACATTCATGAACTTAAGCGTTAATACATAGCAAACTTCATATTTTGGGTGAGTTTCATTGTAGTTTAAAGATGATTATCTCTGGAGTCTGACTTTATTGGTAAAATTCTCTACATCATTCATTACTTAATACATAACTTAAGGCTGATAATGTGTCCTTATTTATAAAATAGCAATGAAAACAGTATTTTAAAGTCATAAAATTAGTGAATAAATTTTTGTATAACTTAATCTTTGTCAAAGTAGTTCATAGCCCACCCCTACACACACACAAAAAGATATGGTAATTTTTAGCTATTATCATTATTATTTCTGCAATTATTCACTCACTTAGCAAGTGTTTATTTACTGTTAGTATGGGCCGGGCTTGGGAAGGTCTGGTATAGTTGTTATGATTATTGCTACTAAAAAAAGAATAAACTATTCAAGAAACAGTAGAATAGGGAATTGATTATGATTATTTGTTTGGGGAGAAAAGAACTCTAACTTCTAAAATATATGCATAAAATTTACCAGACAGTGTAAAGATTAAATATGTTTAAAAATAAATAAATAATGTTGCCTGGATTTGTAAGCCAAATATCAAGTATATTATGTATATTATATATACATATAATTATATATCACATATAATAATTGATATATTATAATAGTCATATATGATATACACATATAATATATATTATATATAATATATATCCATTACATATATATAATAACATATGGACCCAGGAAATTCTTCTACTTCTTATTCAAAGAATGAGAGTTCTATTCCATTTTAATTTGTTGTGATCTCAGTTTTATTAATTTACACAGGTTAAATATTCTCTTTCTCTGGCATTTTTTAATTTTTCAAAATATTTTGTTTATTTTTTTGTTTTATATTTATATAGATAAATTTTCAACTGTTCATCTTTAGTAGATCTTGAATCTGTTTTTTGTTGTCTCAATTTTTTATTTATTCCTATGAGACAGAAATTTCTGGTCTTGAACTTTACATTTTAGTTACCTTATATTACTTTTTCAAAATAAATTATTGTCATTCAATCATGGTTTTTTTTTAACCTCTTCCTTTATGGGATCTTTTTTTAAATGTCATTAAGAACCACTGAAAAAGTGCTTTCTAATGCTTGGGGTTTTTTTCTATAATTAAACCTTTGCCTAAATAAACTTCTTTTCTGAATAGTCACAACTTTCTGCCTTCTCTTTCATTTAGTTAGTGTGAATGATAGCTGTTTTGTTGTTCTTTTCTAATTCTTCATACTTGAATGAGAAAAAAAATGACACTCGGTATATTTCACAGTCCTGGTTGGTAATAGAGTCTCTTGCTTTGATTTGAGTGAGCATCTTAAAGGAAGTGTGTACAATGTACATTTCTAGCCTAGTTTCCAATGCTCAGGTCTTTTTTACCTGACATGGCTCTTCTGGACTGAGAAGATTCCTGAGCTGGTGCTCAGGATGATGTATTTCTGAACTCTGAAGTACCCCTGGTGCTCTGCAGTGCTGTGGGATAAAAGTCTTGAACCCCACCTGTCTTCCCTCACAGTCTTCTGTGTTTGCCTCTTTCTCTTCCAGGAAGCTATTCTCCATTAACATCAACTTTTGTCTTCAAAAGTGAATATGGAAAAGTAAATGCTAAAGATTGAGACAGAAATGCTTTCTGAACTCTCAGAAAATTATATTGTATTTTCCCCCCTCATCTTGTGGAGGGGCCATCATTTTGACATAAAGGGAGGTGACTCAAGGTAGATGGAAACCCCACAATTCTGCTTGAAAATGTTTTTGTTCTTGGAATGTGGATATGTGGTCACATGATCCAGACACTGGCTATTGGTCATTCACAGCCTTTTATCAGTATTTCAATGGGAAGATGACTACATAAAGTATAACTTACTAACTTACTAACAGTTCTGCTTCTAATTAGCATGGAATTTTTTTCATCTTCACAGAATTTTTTAATTAAATTTTTTATTGATTGTACATATAAATACACACACATATATATTACATCATTGCCATCCCTGAAGTTCTCCATCACCTCATCTCCTGTGAAACATCTTAATGTCTTTTGCCCATCCCTCCCTCAATTTTACCCCCTCTTCCCTTTCTCTTCGTCTATGCTTCAGTTCTGTTGATAGTTTTAAATTTTTCTTGTCTGTCTGTTTGTTTTCCCTGTATCTCTCATATAAGTGAGACATCCTGTATTTCTATTTTTCCTTCTAACTTATTTCTGCTAACATGATTCCTTCTAGCTTCATGCATGTTGCTGCAAATGACATACATTTCTCTTTTTTAATTGATCAATAATATCCCATTATGTAAATATACTACATCTTTTTCAGTCATTTGTCAGTTTTGGGAAATTTGGGTTGTTTTCATATCCTGGCTAAAACTGGCCATATTAAAGTAATATATGTACTTTAAATAACATTGGGTAGGGTAAAGTAAGTCATGCCTGACATATTGAAGAGTACTCTGTAAAACTGAAGAGATTAGCTACATGGTAAGCATTCTTGTTACACACACACACAAAGTAAGTAGGTACAAGGATTCTTTTGGATAATGGATATATTTATTACCTCAATTATGGTGATGTTATTATGATATATGCATATGTCTGAGTTCATCAGAATCACTGACTTACCTTTACTATTTTCAAACAGAAGCCTTGGTATATATGCCTCCTAAGTTGTAGGAGACATATAGGAAATTTCTCTGTTGATAGAAGACAACAATTTCATGATTTGACTTTCACTTTGAAATATTTATGTTCTTGCTAGGACATTAGGGGGCATATATTTTTCAGTAAATATATATATATGAATTTATATATACAATTAAAGTGCATATATATGGCATATATTCACTTATATGCATATATATTATATACATATGGATTAGAAACATACATTTTAAATTGTATATCAGTCCATAATATCTTATGTTTTATATAGATTAGACTTTTAGACACTGCATTTATATTTTATATATACACAGGACATACCCAACCCTTGCAAAACCTGAAGAAAAGAGGTGCCACTCTGGTCTCACTGAGTTAGAGTTTGGTACAGGCAGGATGGGGGCCCAAAGGGACATTTTATCTCCTCTCTGATATGTTGACTTTGAAACTTCCCAAGATTTAGTGGTTTCCAAGGCAGGAAGATTTTTGAATCATTGTGAGCAGAGAGTATCCCCAGTGCCAATTCACTCAAAGAGAAAAACTTGACAATTTCCTTATATTATACAAGATTGAGCAATCAGATTCATTTTAGTTCTTTTGAAGTGAAAATTAGTAAAATTCTCCACATTGGGGAAATTGGGTTGTCTCTTAAATCAATGTTGGACATTTTTTTAGGAAGATAAATTCAGGATTAGATTTATTTCTATTTGCTTTTTTTATGACATTTTAAAACCATATAAAAATACAAACTATTCCCCAATGAAATAAATCTGCCTGTGTTGATAACTACTCATACTACTGGCCTGATAAAAACTGCTTACACAGGTACTGTGTGGGGTTCTAGCCATCTTCAACTGGCAACTCACCTTTATTGGTCTCTATTTTATCACTTAGATATGCAGTCTTCCATCATTGTCTGTAGAGTTCCCCTTCTATTTGACCTCCATTCTACAGTCAGATTTCTGTGGTTAGTTATTGGCTTTGTTTTATCTGATGTTTTGTTTTGTTTTCTATCTCCCCCATAGAAGTGACACCATCCTGTATTTGTCTTTCTTCTTCTGAATTATTTTGCTTGCATAACATCCTCCAATTCCATCGTGTTATCACAGAACAAGAGTTACTCATTTTTTTATATCTCAATTGTATTCCATTGTGTAAGTATACCACATCTTCTGATCCACTGACCTGTCTTTGACACATAGTTGTTTCCATAGTTTGGTTATTGTAAATACTACTACCCAAACATATATAACTTTGAATTAGTGTTTATGTCTTCTTTAGGTAAATACTTAAACACAGAATTATGGGATCATATGGTAGGTGCATTTTTAATATATTGAGAAATATCCATACTGTTTTCCAAAGAGCTGGGACCATGAGCATTGGCAATAATGTACAAGGATTAAGGATTTGGTTTGCTTCACATTCTTGCCAGGATTTGTTTCTGTTCTTTTTGAAGTGGACCCTTCTTATAAGTGTGAGGTGGTGTCTCATTGTGGTTTTAATTTTCGGTTTCCTAATAACAATAAAATTGAGCATTTTTTCATGTTCCTGTTGGCCATCTGTATATCTTCTTTGGCAAAGTGCCTATTTAACTCCTCTGGAAATTTTTTAATTGGTTTATTAATTTTTTTCTTGTTGAGTTAGATAAGTCCTTTGTAGATCCTGGATATCAGCACCTTGCAAGATGTAAGGTAGTAAATGTTTTGGGCATCATTGAGGACATGTTTTTCTTTAAATATTATTCAGATATTCTTTATAAGTGGGTGATATCCAAATATTGTAAATGTGGCTCCTTGTTATTCATAGTATTGAAACTGGAACAAACTATGATGATTACTCTAAGTGGCCTATAGAATATACTAAGTAATCTGAACACCAAAAGCCTCAAAACACTTGTAAAAATTAAATAATTCTAATACAAAATCATGAGTTAAACAAATACAAGTAATCTTCTGTCTATGTCTATTTTTTAGAATTTTTTCCTTTGCTCACAATAGAAGGTACAAAGGGAGGCCAAACAGTTTCATGTCTTATACCTTCTCTGAGCCAATAGATATAACCATCCTTTAGATATATATTTATTCTATGAGTACTCAAGTATTATATACATGAGAGAAACATTCTTATTTACACAATCAAAGTCTGTTTTTTTCAGTTAGTCTGAATTTGTATGTCAACTATATTTTTTTACCATCAAGTGTTCTCTGTGTCTTATTCTTTAAAAAATTGTTTCCTCATTTATTCATAATGAATTTCTAAGAAAATACATTAACAACACAATTTGGCTAGTATATTCATACCTGAACTAGATTAATTACCTAAATAAAACTTGCAATATTTTATAAGGTACAAACTTAACTATCATGTATTGGGTCTATATTATGAAGACATTATTTAAGATTATTGTATTAGTTTTTTGGGGGGGGTATTTTTACAGTAGGAAGGACTGACTATATCCTTTCCTTAAAATGCTAAGCCTTTTTTCTGAGTGGCATTTGTCTTTATTAAGGTTTTATGCATTTTACTGTGAGGGGTGTGTTTTCTTTTTAAAATTAATTTGCTATTATTTTCTCCTTCCTGCTCCAGTTAACTGAGTCATTTATAATTTTGTCGGATTTATTTATCTATCCATGGCACCAAATTTATCCTCAAGTCATTCTTTTAAACAGCAAAAGAGACCAAAAAAGAAAACATTAAAGCACTCAATTGCTCTCACAAAGAAACAGCTAGTTTAGTCAACAAAATTTAGACTTCCAGTAAAAACAGAGAACTCTCTGAGGTGTAGACCCCAATGGCTAAGAAAAGCCACAAGTTCATGTTGACCTCACCAAAGGCATTTATTCTTTAGCCAAACTTATTAAAAACAAAATTCATTTGAAAGGGAGAAAAAACCATGCTACTGGATTTCATAACATCAAGATGACAGGCTACAAAAGGATTTTATTTTTAATAATATTGCCTGCTGAACATGACTCTAAATCTGTTTTTCTTTCAAGTTCCTTTGCTTCTCCCTTTCCAGCTACTCCTAGAATAGGCAGCCCACCCTTGTGGACAAAATATCAAATTTGACAAGATTTTATTTTTAGGAAGTATTGTTTTTTCTTATTAATATTATAATGTAAAGACTTTGCCACCCAATCCTAGGACAACAGATAAACTGACATTAGATCAAATGGTTTAAAAAGACAATAGCTGCCTGATGTTCTTTCACTTTATGGAAGTCTAAAATGGTTCAAAGACAGAGCCCAAACTAAAGCTGTAAGCTTCTCTCAGAAACCCAGCTTTTGTTGTTTTGTGTCAGGAGAGAAATGTTATTTTAAAGTTGTTTGCATTTAATAAACTATATATGGCTGGCAGCTGGAGGATGCAAGGTTACAGATAGCCAAAAAGAAAGGATTTGGCAGGACTTATGAAGCACACAGTCAACACTAATGATCCTAAAATAGAATTTTCTACAGCAAGAAAAGCTGTGACCTTTACTCCAATGGCACTACATATCAGGTGGAGATATACCAAAGTTAACATTCTCTTCATTCATCTAAACTTCCTAATCAGGAACCGTATTGAGATAACTGATAAACAAAGGATAGAGGTGAAGGTTGGACTTTGGTGACTCTAGATAGACATTCAGAAGATATATAGAGCAGATGTAGAGATGTGATAAATGCTTAACTTGAGTGGATTGTGAAGTCTTCTGTAAAAGGCTAGAATTTGATCTCTTCATTGGATGACATATTCATTTGTATGTCTTAGCACGAAGAACTAAGATTCACCTTCTTGGGAAACGGTTAATAATGGAGGTTTAAGGGGATATGGCCTTCTCTTTATCTCTCAACTATTGTAGGGTGGCAATCCAGACCTTGTTTCTTAGCATTGCAAGAATAGGAGGAAGAATATAGAAAACATTTTTAATCTAAGTGCAGAAAGTGGAAAAGTTAGATATTAGCCTCAGATAACATAAGAGCATCTCACATATAAGAGTGAATAAACGTAAGAACTGCTGCGGTATACTGGAGTATTTTTTGTTAATTATAAATCTAGATAATGGATAAGGTCAGCAAGCCTATTTAATAGAGTATTGACTACATAAAGCTCTGAACTGTTTGCTCCTGTAGGTAGGTGTTCAAATTTGAATATTTCTGATGGCAATAAATATGCTAATTCTAAGACCTTGAAGACTGTATATACATTTTCTTAAAATGTTAAACCTGTGTCTCAGAATCTATTTTGCCAAATAGAAAAGATTGTTGCATTCTTTTAGGGGTAAGTGGTGTCACAAGTTTGCCCTATCAATTCTTACAGATTTCTCTGCCTATCTGTAAAAATAAACATGGAGGGTAAATTTAATGAGAATGTGGTAGTTCCAAGAACTTCACATCATCTTAGCATAAATCAGAACAATTTTTTAATTGGTATAAAGTTGCAGAGATGATTTTTAACTGGCTTAAACTAAAGTTAAGCTTTATACTATTACTATGTAGTGGAAAAATACATATATTAACATATATTTAAAGGAAGCATACTATTCAAACATGACTCAAAGATCAATACTGTAATTCCCTCATTTTATTTATATTAATTTATGCTTACATCTTATAGGACAGTAGGTGCTAAAAGATAAAAGTTTGATGGCTTTTAAATGTGGCTGTTGTATATGAGTTATTTCAGTTGCAGTATTCATAGGTCCTTACACCTCATTTAATAACTTCTTTAATTCTATCTGGAGGTATGTGAAGAAGTTGGGAAATATATTTCTGAGTGAGCAGAGAAAATATATTGTGCACAGATCAGAAATCTCATCATTACATTAAGTGTTTCTGTTACTATAATTACCAATATAAGTATAGCAGGTTATATAAAAGATCTATTCTTCATAAAATATCTGCAACCGTTTTTCTTTTTGAATGTTGATATAAATCTGCTTGTATGAAAAAATATATAAGGATAAAGATATTTCCTTTTTATTTCTGTTTTATTTCAAGTACCTAGAAAAATTGCTGATACACATTTCAATATTGAATAAGCATTTGTTCAATAGTGGTTTAATAATCAAAAAGTTGACTTAAAATGGAGCAGAGCCCCATAATAATTTTCTATAAATTAAGTAGTAGTTCTGACTTTTTTTAAAATATAGGTTTTCTTTAATCTGCTTTGTTCAAAGGTATTGTAGCTGTAGTAAAATTTATTGAGTTCTGCCATTCTTATTTTAATGAAATCTCAAAATGAAGAGTAAAAATTAATTGGAAAAATATTTTTTTAAAAAAATGTGTAACTTCTTAAGCTGTTATCTCTCTTATCTCCAAAACCATCCTCCATACTCTGTTTTATGATGCTAGGGCAAGGTCTCTGCAAACCACATTTTTGTTTCACCAGCTGGTTCTCTGTTAGACTCAGCCAATAGGGGTGCTAGACAGAGAAGAGAAGCTGCTTTCTCTTTACATCCTATTACTGTCAGTGCACATCAACTGCTTGTGGGGCCTGACTGCTCCCTGTTCTTGTGAGCCTCACCCCAGTGACATTTCCTACTCTCCACAACAGCAGTGCCCTTCCAGAGCAGCATATGAGTAAAATTTGCAGTGATCCAACTTTAGAACATCTCACCAGACACCCAGAGACCCAGCATCAGCCCCACAAGCCCCTTCCTTAGAAGTCTGAGCTCAGGCTCCACAGGATTTCTCCTCCAATCTCTCATTTTTAATTACTCTAATCTGTTACCTTATTCCTTCACACGTAGGCATGGCAGTTCTTGCAGTTCTTACTTTTTCAACACCTTAATGTTCTTGTTTTCACTCTTCTACCTACTTATTTAACAGCTATGTAAGCAGTTCTTTACATTATATTCTCATAACTGACATCATTTCTGACTCTACACTGGACCCTCTAATTTTTATGGGTTATTTTTTTATGATATTTCTCTTCTTGATTTCTTGAATTGTTCATGCTACTTGAGTGTGTGTCAGGAATCCACTTAAAAACATCAAGAGACACACGCAAGAGACTTAAGCAAAACTGAGAAATAACTGAAATGTCCTGAATACTTCTACTATCTACTCTATTCCTTAGTACTTGATGCTTTATACTGCTTTCTTCTTTTGTCTTCCTTCTCCTCTTATTCCATTCCCTCTAGGCATAATTTCCCTCAACTTGAAAATTCTCAACTTGAGAATTCTTACCTTATTCTTTTTTTCTTTTTAATGATCACACACACACACACACACACACACACACACGTCTATTTTTGCATCATTGTATACCCAAAGTTCTCCCACCACCATGTCACCAGTGAACTCTCAGTTTACCTTATTCTTACTAAACCAATTTCTTCATCATTATTTCTTCTACTTTTGAAGGGTAGGTGAGCTTAGTTCTTTCTTCTAAAATCATGAAACAAAATTGATCTCTTACCTCATGGAAAATAGAGAAAGACCAAAATTTTTATGCAGTGAAGTGAGAAATGAAAAATTAAGCATCTTTTACCAACAGTGGAGAAGGTAACATTTTCATCAAAGTGCTTTGACGTCTCATTTAAGACACCTTGTCTTTGGCCATCTTCATAGAGTATTACTTAAGCATCTACCAAGGGCTTACAAGGAAGACCTTAATCCCTTCCTACTTTCTCCTACTTTTAGTTGTAGATAGAAAAGTCGATGATATTCCATCCCAGCAAAGCACTAGAAAGAACAGTGCCTGGATGAGCTCCTAACATAGAAATTTAAATCTTACAGATGGGCCCATATTTATGCAGCCACAACACTGGAATCACACTCTGATCTTAGATCTTTGGTTCCCATGGTTTGGTTGGAATGTTTCTTAATGAGTGTCTAGGTTTTCCATTTCTTACCACTACCTCCAAATGGGAATGTTTTTTTCAAAACACTAACTCTTAAGTGTTTTTCTCTTAGCTAGCTTTCACATAGGAATAATTCACTTTTCTAATCTAGTTCAAGGACTCAACACTTTCAGGCTAATCTTGTAAAGAATATTTGCATTTTAAAAGACTATGTCCAGAACCCTCTTGTCATGATATGAATGTTAAAGATATTGTAAAAGGTGAATTTGGGCCATATAACAAGATTCGGGTTTTGTTTGATTTAGTTTTCGAAGATATTTTTATCCTCAAATCAATCAAGCTAAGAGGGGAAGCAGTATGTTTTGACTTGCAATGCAGTTTTATGGGTCAGAAAATTTAAATATCATATGATTATATTAGATACCTTGCTTTTGCATCTTACTAGAGATTTATTTCAAAAGAGACTAGCAATAGGAAAAAAAGACTGTAGTCCTATTATGGTAGAGTGTAAATCAATATAAGGTGAATTTATTTTTATTATGCTAATTGTCAAGTATTTATAGCCTCTGCCAAGAAACAGTTTTTCATTTTTTTTTTGACAAAATATAAAAAATAAAAGTTTGAATCTGGATCAGAAGGGGCTTAGAATAAATAGCAATGTGCATTATGAGGGTTTTTGGAGTATGGTTACAATGACTATTACTTAATAATATGTGCTATTTTTTTTAATTTGAAGCAAAAACTATTCCTGAATTTTGAAAAAGTTTTTTTAAGTTTTTTATTAAAGCTGTCCTCACATACACTTCCTAATACAGTCATGCAGACTCACAAGAGCCTCACAAAGTGTTTTACTACTGAGCATTAGAATTTTTCTTTAAAAAGTGCTGTGATTTCATTTCTAAGAAATGCTTTCTTTTTTCTGATACTTGTGGTGTCAGGGAATCTGTTGAGAGCTATTACATTAAGGTCATAAAAGATAAAGATCTGCATGGACCTGGTCACCAATTTCATATTTTTATCTACTTGGCCAAATCCTTTGACTTTCAGAGTACAATTTATAAAAATAGCTAGATATCTTAAAATTTCTAAGTTTCCCCTCACCCCCCAAACTTATTTGCCATTTCCTAGACACTCGTTCTAAGCTCTAACAGGGAGAAGACAGTTATAGTTTATTTAAAAAATATTCTGAAGTCAGTGTAGGCCCTTTAAGAAGATACAAAATACAAGGTGTTGAAATCTACACACTATGGACAAAAAATGTCAGATGATGACAGTGTAGGAAGACACACTTGTTTTGATGATAAATCGCTGATCCTCAGAGAAAATAATTTCTCTTGTATGTATCCACATCTACATACATTTGAAATTATTGAAATGGAGCTGAGCATCTTGTTACTTCATTCTAGTATTCCTAATATATAAGGATATGAAAATTTTAACAACAAATATGAGAAATTCATCAATTTGTAATAATCTCTATCTCTTTGGCCAAGAGAAAGTGACTATGACTATGCCTAGTGACTATGCCTTGTAACTATTATTTTCTAGTGACTATGCCTTGTAACTATTATTATGACAATTACATTTGTTACATATTAGAAAAGCACATCTGTAAGCTGAAAATGGATGAATTTATGACATTAAACGTAGGATTCAAGAAACAGAACCTATTACTGTTGCTATAGATTAACTCAATATTCTATAAAATACATATGTTTTATATGACTTAAAAAGCATTCCTAAAAATTACAAAAATAAAATTTTGACAGTTTTCAGAATTTTCCTAACTTTTCATGATTTCAATTTTCTAGCATTTCTTCCTTATTTTTTACCTACAAATCATTTTGAATAAAGAAATTATGCTAGGCAGATTTAAAGGCACAATGCAATTTAATACTCGCCACTATTTTGCTAATACCTAAGTGAGTGATGTTTTAGAGTATCGTGTACCACTTTCGGGTGATGTGGTAGAAAAAAGAGAACATTAAAATGTCAGGAGATAAATTTATAAATCCTGGCCAAAAGATGTTATAATATCTCTGGATCCGTTTTGTTAGCTGTAATTAAAAATAATGGAACTGATGATATGTTCATTTCCACCCAGCTCTAAATAGTAAGAGTCTATATTACTACTATTTTTACTATGATTTTTATTTTATTTTTTATTATAAACATAGTAAACATTCACTTATGTAAGCATATGGAAAGTATATTGAAGTTATCAAAGGAAATACTTGAAATCCATCTATTAAAGAATACTCAACATTTTCTAAAAATCTTTCAGACTTATCTTTAGCAGAGCACAAGTAATTTTATGTACAAAGAAACATGCTATCTATATATGTTTCTCTCAACTTTTTATACTTATTTACACTTAAAAAGAATGAGTGTATTAAGCAGAAGTGATATGCATGGAATACTACTTGGTAATCAAAAATGATAAATTCATACCATTTGTGGTCACATCAGTGGAAATGTAAGAGATTATGCTAAGTGAGAAATGTAAGTATCAGATGGTTTCACTTATATTACAGAGAAATATAGTCAGACAAAGACAAATAAAAAAATGGACCATCTACCTGAGGCATCCATGAAGAGGGCAGGAAGAAGAACTGGGATGGGGGTCAAGACAGACTGGAGGGAAGAGGGCAATGAGGTATGGTGGAAGACTATAGGTGCTTTGGTGGTAGGAGAACTATGGTGACCATACTTAAGGAGGGAAATGCTATACAATCCTATATAATCATATACAAATCCTAAACAAAAAATTAGCAAGGATAATAATTCCTTAAAAAGAAAATGAATATAGCAGTTGAGGAAAAAAGAAGTTTCATGTCAATGAATATATATATATATATATATATCTTCCATTTAAAAGGCTACAGATATTGACATTGTCAGATGCACTAAAATTACTTTCTCTTGAAAGATTATTAAGTTCCTTCTAGTTTTCCTTATCATAAATCCACTGTGATAAATTATCTTGTATATGTTCTGTTTCACATATGTTTGTGGATGACCAATTGGTCCTTTGGAATAAACATTTAAAAGAGAAATCATTGGTAAAAGATATGCACGTTTTTACTATATGTTAACAAATTGCCTACCATATGGTTCAATAAACATGAATGAAAATGAGGGTTAAAAATCATTTCTATCAGCAATATATGAAAGTGTGATTTTCCTCATCCCTACCAATATTGAATAAATTATTAATATTTTGTTGAAAACTAAGAACTTTCCTTCAAAAAGCAATTATTATATTATGTATGCATTATTTTACCAATAGATGGCCGATTCATATATTTTTTTAAAAAATCTCTGTGTCCTCATTTTTTAATTGCCTGTTTGTATGTTTCTCATTTTTTTCTGGTTTTTTTTTTTTTTTGTCTTTATTCATACTGATTTATATGTTTTTGTTGTCCATATTAGTTTTTGGTAAATCTATTATAAAAATTTCTCCTAGATGTTTGTTTGTCTTTCAATATCACTTATAGTGTGGAGAATTTTTGTTTGTTCTTATTTATTTGTAATTTTTGTTTTCAGGAAAAATTAAAAAATATATCTTTATATATGACATGTGTTTATATGACACACACACACACACATACATATGTCTTTCCAATATATAATCTATTGTGAATCAGATTTGGTTCACCAGACCCATACAAAAATAAATTCCTTGAGCATCTTTCATGTAATCTGTAGTCTTTGGGGACTTAGAGTTTTAACTATATGCTCAAGGATTTGAGAATTTGGGGATTAAGTGGTTTCCTAGCCATTTGAAATTCAGGAGAAGATAATTTCTAAAAATAAACTTGGCTCACTGTACAGATTTGCCTGGATAGCATCCAGTGTTTGGATTTTATCAACTATGATATCGTTCTCAACTAACAAGTTCAGATTGAATAGCATACAATAGTTTTTAAAAAAATTAATACAAATGTGAAGGGAAGAGAGGTCAGTAGATCTCTATATTTGCAAATACCCTTGAGGTAAAATTTTTGATTTACAGAAAGAAATTATTTTAAAACAAAATAAAGAATCTAGTCCAACTTTACAGACTAAATATTAGATATGCTTCTCATCATATATTATTTCACAATATAGTTTTATCAGACAGTCCTATATTTTAACATATTATTTTAAATACCTATGCTACATGTCAAAAGCAGTTGAGTCTAGCATAAATAGAATTGAATTGAGATCTGGCTCATATTTGTAATTTTTGCCACGGACATGCTGTAATTTTGGAGAAGGGCCAGAATTCCTATATTGGTCAATCTGTCCACTTTTCTTTCTTTCTTCCTTTTCTTGCACAGAAGTTCTTGCCATTTCATGACATCCAGATTCTTCTGAAGAATCTGGAATTTTGAGAATTTAGAGTGAAATAATAATTTTTAAATACTTTATTTATATATGAATTTCACATCTCTGTGATCTCTGCGGTTCACCCCCCTCCCTGACTGTTCCCACCCTGTCCCCTTTCCCCCACCCCCAGGTTTTGCACTTCAATTTGGTTGTTGGAAGGAAGAGATCTTATAAGCATCGAGGTTATGTAGCAGATCCTGTGGAAGGAGAATTTTCATCATTCTCAGTGTAACTGCATCAGATTTTGTTTCTCCTCTACAATCACTTTCCTCACTGCCCCTTTTCTCAACCAGTAAACTCATTTATTCTTCAAATAAAAGGATCAGGTCAGGTCTTCAATGAATCTCCTCTTTATCTCATACCAATTTCATTATTATATATACATCTCTCCCATTAGACATCTCTTCAATTTTTCTCACTCTCAGAAGAGACTCAGCAGTGCTAACCCTTTTTCCTTGGTTCACTTGATTAAGGGATTTTACCCCTATGCTTATCTCTTTTCCACTCCATTTCTCCCTTCTTTGGTTTCAATAATTCACATCATTCATCTTGAGGAATGCCTTTGCTTAATTTAACTGCAACTCTTCCAGTCAAATTCTATGCACTTTAGTTTTGCTGTACTCATCTCCCTATATTTTCTCCCCAGCACCATTTCTGCCCTTATCTCTGAAGCATATTTTTATCCCACTTCTTTGCTAAAATAATTCTTTCAAAACTCATCATTTTTGTTGTCAATTACAAAGATATCAGCTCCTTGACCTCATTTGACACTATTCACCCTATTTCCTTCCTGAAACTCTCTACCTCTTCTGTCCTTCATAAAATGGTCCTTTACTAGTTTTTTTATCTACTTCCTTCTGTCCTTTTTGTTATTGAATTTTTAAAAATTTATTTATTTTCCTTCTATATATTCTGTCAGTTACCATATACTATTATGAAAATATTAGGGCTCAAAATTTGTTACCTGATTGGTGGTTTTACTTTGGGAAATAATTTACTAATCTTCTATTTTCTCTCTGTAACATGAAGATATGATGTATGGTTTGAAAGGAGATACTAAGGATTAAAAGAGAATATATGTAAAGGCATCTAACACTGCTATAACCAGAGTTACAGCTAACTTACTCAGGTCTTTTATGTGTGGTTCTCTCCTTTGATAGCTTCTATTTTCTAGACCTTTTCTTCTTTTTTCTATACCTTTTCTTCTTTTCTGGTTACGTGTGATTTAGGAAAGCATATACATCATGAACAGGAAGCAAGCTTCAGTCAGAGGTTGGTGCTCAGAGGATTTTTTTTTATGCTTTAAAGGAAAAACCAACCAAAGTTCCTAAAGCAGCTGGCTGAAGCTGTTGGAGGGTACCCCCATGAATACCCCCAATAGCATAGCTGATAATAGTCAAAAAAGGAAATGTTACTTCCCACTTGCTTTAGAATTGTGCATTTCAAGGAGGACATGCCAAGGGTTGGTAAGAAACTTCATTAGAATTCATAGTTTTCTTTCAATGAATAGAAGAGGAGAAGGAAGGAGAAACAATGCTTTTGGGATGTGAAATGATTGACTGGACCCCCTCCAGAATCCTGTCTGAGTGGGAAAAGAAAGAAAAGAGGATATAAAAAGGGCTTAGAAGAAAAAGAGCAGAGGCAGCCATTTTAGAAGGATGTAAGTCCAGCCACATGGCTCATGAGGCCTAGGGCCCAGGCTGGTAACCTCCTGGCCTCAGCATGTACATGCTGAGTGTGTGTGTGTGTGTGAGTGTGTGTGTGTGTGTCTGAATCCCGTGTTGGAGTTTGTCATATCTAGTTGACTTGAATGCTTTTTTGAGAGTCTGTGAGGAGGCCTGAGATGGACCTGCTATTGGTTCCTGTATCTTGGAGTCTTTCTACTGCCTGGTGTAGTAGAAAAAAGTATGACACAAGAAGAAGAAAACCACCATGCCTTTGACTACATGCTTGGAGAAAGTCAGAGCATGCGGAAGGAGGAAAAGAAGGATGCCTTGCATGTGCTGCTTAATCAGATTGATTGATTGGTGAGGTGACTAAAGGGCAGTTTTGGACATTATGGTGGGGTAATTTGGTTCTTTTTATATGCTTATCTTGTAGTATATATTTAGGTAACCACTTTCTTATTTAGCAATAAATAGTTTCATCACTTTATAGGAGCTTGGTTTGACTTTGAAAGGTCTAGCTTAGGAAATCACAGAGTAAGGTGCTGCAGGAGGTGAAGAATCCAGGTTTAAACTGTTTTTAAAGTTTATTTTTCCTCTGGGTGGGGAGAGAGATTGGGGCAAGCAGTGCAGGTATTTGAATAACAAAGGTAACTAGTCTGTGGAAGCTTAAAGGTTAACAAAGGCTTTTGCCTTCTTGCAATAGGTTAAGTTTCCACTATGGTTTGGAAAAAGCTGTAAAAGAATTTTTAGGTAAAAAGAACCTGCCTCTCCCCTCCTGACAACAAAGCTGCTGCACAATATGTCTTAGTTCTGTGAGCTGTTAATGCAGCCTCACCTTGCCATGGAAGTCTTTAGTAGCTCAAGGACTTAACAAATGGGTGGTCACACAGTAAGTCTTACCTACAAAGAGGCTTGTGGCTGGAGAGCAGGGTGAAGCCCAGAGGGAGTGAGCTAGCACATGTCCAGGGTTATCTCAAGCCACTCACTGCTTTGCTTGCCTCTGTGGCTTATAGGTTCCTTTTAGGTTCTTATCAGAGCCTGATCCCAGACCATTTATGAGTATCAGCTGTTTGTACTTTCTCTGGTCCCTCAATCTCTCATAAGTTCTTATCCAGTTCTGCACAGTCAAGTTCATGGGCTTTATCAAGTTTTGCACAGTTAAATTTGACTTCTTCATTTCAAACAAGTTTTGACTTGTTTCCAACATAGTGTGAAGTTTATATATTTTTATATTTTATATTTAATGTTTACATGCTCATTATAATATACTATACAATTTAGTCTTCAATTAAATGCTTTGTTTTATCAGTAATTACTGTTTCACATTAATTTTATTAAACTGCAAATTAGAAGTCATCACCAACAGTTCATCCATATGCCCTAAAGCACCAATGTGTGGTCTCAGTTTTTAATAGATTGTAGATATTTGCAAATCAATTGACCTGATATCAGGTTTTATAACAAATAGTTCAGAAATGATCAATATATAATGAAGGAATTTAATGTATCACCATGCTTTCCTTGGGCTTGCATAAATGTGACTATACTCTAAAATAAAATAAATATATGTGTGCTAATTTGTTTAAAATTGCCTTAATTCTCTAGATTCTAGAGTTAGATAATACCCTATTCCATCATTTTAACAATTCCTTGAAGAGTACATTCCAGACACTGATGTGATGATAAATAAACAAAGAATTCTTCTCTTAAAAAACTCCCAAGTTAGAAGGGGAGACAGACAATAGGCAAGCAATCCTATTAGGGTGTGGTAAATAATATCAGATGCCAAAGAACTGGGTATTATGATATCCACAGAAAAAGAACTTAAATTGCTCTTTAGGGGCAGGGTAGTCTGAGAAATCTTCCAAAGGAAATACTTTTTGAAATGAAACTTAAGAGTTTACTTCAGACAATAAAAATAGGATTAACATTATTTACATAATTGCATTTAAAAAAGGATGCATATCATTTGCTTTTAAACAAAATGTTTCAATGTTTGCACACCCTCTTCTCTTTTTTTCCCCCAAATTACTGCCAGATTCTGGATTTCTGATGCCCTAAACTAAGCTTCTATTTAAGAAATGTTGGACAGAATAATTTAATTTTAGCAATCAAATATAAGACAAATATGAAAAAAGTGAATGGTCAATTAAAATAGGCCTTTCCTCTCAATCACAGCTAGGGGGGATCATGACAAAAAAATTTCAAATTTGCTACTTTATATTTAAAAATTAAGAAAAACAAATTTTAAAATAGCATCGAATACACAGAACAAAGTAGAAAATGAAAATTCTTTGGCTAAAATATCCAACCTTAATTGTCAAAGATCTAAAGTTACATATAAACTCTCATAATCAGTGTGAGGCAGAGAAACTGTTTTATGACCAGGAAATGACACACTAAAAGGCATTTATCCTTCTTAGCTTGGCTGTGTGTGGAGGTTTATGGTTACTTTTTTCTTCACAAATGAGTTTAGTCAAAGTGAAGATAACATCTACACCTCAGAGGGTACTGAGAAAAAAACAAAGATGAGATATGCATAGTACCTTGACCTCAGAAAAAGTCATTGTGTATTTCTTGTGACTAACACAGTGCCCCCAAAAGGGCAAATATTCAAATCAATGAGTTTTGAGTTGCTCCCAATTTCCTGTTTAGAAAGAAGGGAAAATGTTTCTTTTCCTTTTCCCTACTGCATAGTAAAATTAAAGCAAATAAAAAAGAGAATTCAGCTTATCTAAAGTCCCCACTGGGAAACCAATGGCTCCCATTTCACAAACTCTTTGTAATTAGCTTTAGGGTCTCTCACCTAATTCTTTCCTTTGAATTAATTAAAGTATGTTTGAATGTGACAGACATTTCAAAATTCCCTGTAATCCAACAGGAAGAGCTTTTTTTCCCTTTTTTATTCTTTTTTCCTCCATGACTATAGAAGTGCCAAGCTCCAAAGATATTGCCACAATGCTGCAAGGTTGTTTACCTTCGCTCCTTCACAAAAGATAATCCAACAAATTACATTAATTATAAACCAATATGTTCCGTTCAATTCCCATATGAGCCAAACCTGGGGATGAGCATCTGCTCTTATTTTCTGAGCTCGGTTTTGAGGACAAGATTCACAACAATGCTCAATCTATAATTAACAGAAAAATTAAAGATGCAACATCCCGACATCCTGCTTTTTGAAGCAGTATGCTTAAAAATATACATGCCTACTTCTGGCAAGCCTTTTTTTCTCCCCAACTCAGAAATAGTCCATTGTTACCCCTGGCATGTTTTTGTTTGTTTAATATATTTGCATTTATGTTGAACTTAAAATAACCATGCAAATATTTTCTGCAAAAAGGAAGAACATCAATTACCCAATGTTGTAATTTTTTTTAAACTTACAGTTTCTTGTTTTTCCAGATAATTTGTTCTTCCATTCTCCTGTAAAATCATGTTTATTGAGTATTAAACACATTGTTGTGTTTGGGGAGGAATAAGAATGAGCAACATATCTTTTGAATACTTGATTTTCTTCTTTACCTGTTTGATCCATAAAAAGATATAGTAGTAAATTGTACAACTACATATATATTTAGCACATACGTATTTTACTCTATTCATGGAAATCCCAATTAAACATTTGGTGGTTAACAAATATTTAAAATATCTGCATTATAGATACCTAATTCATATAAAGCATCCATATGCGATTGAATATAAATAGGCATACTGTTTAAGTACACCCACACATCACACACAAAATGAGTGGAGAACAGGACAGTAAAATGAGCTCCTATTTTTTTTTCTTGTTCATGTTGTAACACCTGAGTTTGATGTGAAGATGAGCGTTCTTGACATAATCATTTTGAGTTTCTGAGAGGAAAGGAGTCACAAAATGAGCATAAATCTGTATATCTCGCCGGGCACGGTGGCTCGTGCTTGTAAGCTTCAGCCTATGAAGCGGCCGGGGCCAGGGATCGCGGTTCGAGTCCCGCCTGGAA